>VONZ01000697.1:0-85000 GCA_012976165.1 Labeo catla | reverse complement strand
AGTTGAACTTAATGTAATATTAAAATACATGAAAATAAATAAAAATTAATTGATAAAATAATAAACAAAATAATTTCATGAAATGTTATGAGGCCATTTAACAGTTATACTTAATTTAATATTAAATCCAATTAAGTTAAAATAAACAATATAAATTCATAAAATAAACAAATACAATAATAATTTTATAAAATATGAGACCCTTTAACAGAATAATATTTTCTAAAATAATTAATAAATACAATTTTAAATTAATAAAATAATTAATAATTATAATTAAATAAAATAACATGATGTCCATTTACAGTTAAACTCAATTTAATATTAAATAAACAAATAAATAAAGTCAACAGCTTATATTAAAATGCATGAATAATAATTAATAATATAATTAATAAATTCAAGTTTAATTAAAATAAAATAATATAATGCCCCAATTTAATATTAAATTTAAATAAATAAATATTATATTAAAATTAATGAAAAATAAAATAAATTAATAAAATAATTAATAAATGAATAATAATTAAAATAATTCAGAAATACAAGTTTATTTTAATAAAATAATATGACACCCTTTAACGGTTAAACTCAAATAAATAAATAAATAAATAAATACAAGATCTCCACCATAAAATCAAATGTGTGTGTGTTTGTTTTAGTCTGGCTGTGAATAATCTCCTCTGTAAAAAACGACCGAATAAATGCGCTTTTGTTGGCCGCTGGATTGAGGAACCTGTTCTCTCCCTGCTGTTGTGTCAGCCATATGATTGGCTGCCCATTGCACTCTGGGATACTGGTGGTGGCCTGACAGAGGACTCATTCTGAGCTCCAGCCACGCTCACGATCACATGCTCTCATTGACTACTGTTTTCTTACTACAGCTCTATCACAGTTTCACTAAAATGAGCATATGTATATTTAGAAACTGTAGAAAGAAATAACACGGGTGAAAAAGTCATTCACTGCCGTTATTTGTCCTTGGACCACGGGTACACTGTAAAAAACAGTCAACTTAAAATAATTTGTTACCTGGCTGCCTTAAAATTTTAAGTTCAGTCAACTCAAAAGATGTTTATTCAACTTGAAATATTAGGTTGTACTAAGTGACAACTAAGATATTTGAGTTGATTCAACTTAAAATTTTAAGGCAGCTGGGTTACTTACCCAGCTTTTAAGTTTAACAAACACAAATATCTAAGTTGTCACTTAGTACAACTTAACATTTCAAGTTGACTAAACTTATTTGAGTTGACTGAACTTAAAATTTTAAGGCAGCAGGGTAACAAATTATTTTAAGCTGACTCAACAAATTGTGTTTTTTGTTTTTTACAGTGTATATTTGTAGCAATAGCCAACAATACATTGTATAGGTCAAAATTACCAATTTTTCTTTTATGCCAAAAATCATTAGAATATTAAGTAAAGATCATGTTCCATGAAGATATTTTGTAAATTTCCTACCATTAATATATCAAAACTTAGTAATATGCATTGCTAACAACTTCAGGACAACTTTAAAGGCAATGTTCTCAATATTTTCTGATTCCAGATTTTCAAATAGCTGTATCTCGGCCAAATATTGTCATATCCTAACAAACCATACATCAATGGAAAGCTTATTTATTCAGATGATGTATAAATCTCATTGACCCTTATGACTGGTTTTTGTGTTCGAGGGACACGTTTTTGGATTTTCACATTAATATGTTTACTGTAAAAGTTGTATACATGTAATTTGTCATTAGCAGATGACTATGGCCTTAAATGTCCAACTATGAACTGAAATTGCAAAAAAAGTCAACAAAAGTTAATAAAAACAACCTGATTTTCAAAGGTCATGTAAGGACACTGTATTTTCTTGTCTGCGAAATCATGTTTTGACCTAATAAATACTGGTTAGTTTGCATTTTGAACCATTTCTAACAGGAAATAGTTATATCTTTCCTGTCAGACAGTCAGGATTTGTATATTTAGGTATCAGTCAATACAAATTACACTGCATATTTGTACACAAATATAAAAATAGATCAAGAAATTGTATTTTTGCCTCTTCAGTTAATAAACAACGCTGTTGTTTAGGAGTTTAGGAGCTTTTCGCTGGTAACCGGTCAGGAACCAGGATTTACAAAGACAATTACGACCTAATATTTCATCGCTTGACCTTCCCAACGTTAGGGAACGAAATGTGTGTGTGTTCTGTTTACGGGTGGTTGATCGGAGCGAAAATTTAGTATGTTTGGCCACATTCACTCGCGTCCGTTTATAGTGTGAAAGAAAGTCTTTGGAGTATTTTTCAGGTGAACTTTTCTCTCCATACAAATCACCCAGCGAGATTCACTGGCCTTCCTGTGGCTTTGGCTGTTGTCATGGCGATGACCTGTTGCCGCGCTGCAGTGGCGGTTTTTCGTTCCCACCTCTCGCTGTGCCAGAAAGGTTCGCCAAAACGCTGAGTCATCGCTTGGAAACCCGCCACGGTAACGGACGAGGACAGTTCTCCAGGTCTAAAGTGCTAAAGTGTCTTGATTCACTTCAGCTTTGAGGAAAATCACGCTTTTGAATATGAAAATATCAAAACTTGACATTTGCTACAGTCGAGTGTTAGTTCAAAACGTTTATTTCACATACGACCACTTGAGGGCATCGCGCTGTCATGTATTTTAATATACAAAATGCATCCAAACACACTGAAAACAATTCGGAATTGATTTTAACAGTCTTATAATGCTTTGTTGGTTCTTTTATGGACTGTTTGGATGTATTTTGATGTATTTACGCATTTTTTCCCCTCTTCTGCAATGTTTAGGTTTAACCACTAGGTGTCAGGCTTGTCGTTTTCTTACACGGACTGTTTTGATCCGTTCTGCACGGGTGTTATTAAACAGAAAGCCTCCTTCTCTGTCTGGACACGTAGGTTTCTAATCTGTCCCGTGATTCCTACCTGCAGTGTTTCGTCTGGTCTGTTTCCACAGATAAACTGTCCAGTCAACAGAAGCTATAAGCCACTTAACCCGGTAAAACAAGCTGCTGTGAGGCAGTCATGTTTATTGTGGTTTAGAAGTCACATGACTCCCCTAATGAGGGGCAACAGTGTTGGATATTGATGGTAATAGTGTAATATTTTTTGTAATGTTTTTCTTAGTGGATACAGTTTACAGGCTATTTATATTACTTAATATAGCAATAATGATATTAATACTATAATATTGTTATAGTTATTATTATTGTTTGAACAAATAAAAAAGTAGTATTAAAATGATTGATTATTAAAATTATTAAACATTTATTGTTATATGTTCAGCAATATGTTTCTTAGTGGATTTTTAAATATTTATAAATAATATTTTAAATACTACAATATTTGACATTGAAATTATAATGCTATTATATTGTACTATTTATTATATTTAATAGGTAATATTTTGTAACTTTTAAAAGATACAGTAGCAATAATAACGTAGCTACACATACACAAACAAAAAATACTAATAAATACTATGAAAATACTATAAAATAATATTGATATTATTAATATTAACATTATATGATCGTTATACTATTATATAATTCTTATTATTTAAAAAAAAAACATTATTAAAATTCATAAATTTTAATCAATGTGAACATTAACAATTCACAAAATATACTTTTATTATATAAAAAGTAAGATATTAAATTATGACCATACAAACTGGATAATCTCAGTTGTGTAACATGTTTTTACCACGTTTAAATTAGAAATCAGAAATCAGCATAGAATATTAAAAGGCAGAGTTTGTGTTTCATAAATGTTTAGTTTTATAACTTTAATAGCCTATACACGTAGTATAAAATATTAATATTATTGGTATATTATATAATTGTTATTTTAATTCTTATTTAAAAAAAAAAAAAAATAATAGTATTAGTCTTTTCAGCAATAAGTGGATTTAAAAAAAATATATACATAATATTTTGAATATTACAATATTTGATATTATAATAGTTTTATAGTGTACTATTTATTATATTTATTATGTTCATATTTTATTATTTATACATCATATATGTCAGTGACAATGTGATAGTCTCAGCAGTGTAACACATTTTCACCATGATTCAAATAAAAAAATAAAATAAAATAAAATGTGATAAAACCAATAACAGCTTAATAACACTTAATTTAATATTAAATTCAAATAAACGAAAATAAATAAAAAATATAATAATGAACAGTAAGAGGCCATTTAACATTTAAATTAGATTAAATATTAAAACCAATTTAATTAAAACAAACAATATAAATTAATAAAAAAACAATAATAAATCAAAATATGACACTAACAGGTAAATGTAATATTAAATCAAATTAAATTAAAATAAATACACAATATAAATAAATTAAATAAGTAATAAATTCAGTAATAATTTAATAAAATAAGACCCAGTTAATTAATATTAAATCAAATTAAATTAAAATAAATAAAAACTTTATAAATTAATCAAATAAATAAATAGTAATAATAATATAACATGGTAATAATAAAAGTGTAACAATTTTTCCATGTTTCAAAAAAAAGTAAACATATTGTGTTTTTTATGTAAACATTATGTTTACCACGTTTAAAAAAATATATGTAAACATAACAATAACAGCATTGTTACTAGCATTAGCATTTGTTGCAACAAGTAACTAGCAAAAAGTACTAGCAAGTTGTAAAAGCAACACTTAACTACTTTTTCAGAAGCATGATAGCAGCTACACACATACACAAATAAAATATATAAATAATAAATACTCTAAAATAATAATATTAATAATATATGTTTGTTATACTATTATATAATTGTTATTATTTATAAAAAAAAAAACAATATTAAAATGCATTTATATTAATCAATGTGAACATTAATAGTTATTGTAACATTTATTATATTAAAAGTAAAATATTAAATCATGACCATATTAAATATATCATAAAAACATATCACGTTTTTACCATGTTTAAATCAATCAACAGATTTTCCTCAAAAATCAGCACAGAATATAAAAAAAAAGTGTTTGTTTAAATAAATGTTTACTTTTATAACTCTAAAAATAGTAATTCTCTAAAACTACTATGAACTTGCAAAAGACACAGTAGCAACAACAACTTAACCACGTTTTTTAAAAGCTTAACTGTTTAGCAAGACACTTTTTGCTAGCGGTTGTAACGTGACAGAATGCTGCGTTACCATTTTTGTCAGATTTACACCGAGTGAGCTGAGGTAACTATTTTAGACAAAATAAAGTAGGCATTTTTAATGCAGTTAGCTATGTTTGATTTGTAGCTAACAGCTTTTTAGCTTGATTAGCTTTTAACATGATGAGCAGCTTCAAAACAGCTCCTCCAACATTAGCTGATATTAGCCAGTTAGCAATATTTGCTGAAATGTCATTTAGCTGACCATGCTGGTGTCTATAACAGGGTATATTTCACATACAGGTGTGGTGGCGTGCTGTTATAAAAATGAAATAGGAAATCACCTGCTAGGTTCACCGCAATGTTTCATACAGGGCTGGCGGGTCGATTGGCAGCACAATAGGCGGGTCGATATCTGGCCCTGTTGTGCTGCTCGTGAAGAGAGGTTTGATCTATAGCGTAGAATTGGTTTGGCTAGGAATCAGGGCTCGTATATTTGTAAACGGCCTTTATTCGAGTCAGTCGTCTGCTGCGGTAATTAGAAACGGAAGTAAGACTTAGCGCTCAACTTCTCTCAGATCAACAGGTGAAGGCTAGAATTAATGCTGCACTCATGTAACATTTCACCAAATTATAAAATTTAAATGTTTTATCACAGACTTCATTAACCTCGCTAGCATTTTTGCTGACGCTAACCGGAATGAAGATCAAGCTGAGCAATATTTGGACATTTAGCCTCCTAGACATCGTCTCATTATCGTCCCGTAGTAAACAAGCTGTGCAAACTGGCAAAAACAACACAGGCGCGGTAATTAAATTGGATTAAGTGGATTATGTGGCCCTTGTGATGAATTGGCTGCCTGTTGCAGATTGGCACCCGAAAACTGTTTGGCTTTCCTCACCTTACCATGTCGACCCACACGAAGATGCACACACATTTTTAAGTGAAAATGTGTTATGATCTGAGGTTAATGATCTTTTTTTATGTTTGAATGGTAAGCACGTCTTCATAAGTTTCTGTAAAAATCTAAAGTAATCTAAAATAATACAGTATAAAATAATAAGATTAATATTATACATTTGTTAAATTATACAGTTGTTAATATTGTTAAAAGTTATACATAATATTAAAATAATAATACTATAACATGATAATAAAATGTATTTATTAATATTACCATTATCAATTAATAATGTGTATTGTTATATTATTATTACTAATAAAATAGCATAATAATAAATACAATTAATAATATTTAGTTGTTTAAAATATCTAAATATTTTTTATAGAATAAAAATTATATTTACCGCTATTAACTAATAATAATAGTAATAATATTAATCACCATTAATGTAAGAAATTAATATCAAATGTAAAATTATTATGATAATACTATTAAAATAACAAATAACATAATAAAAAATAGTAAAATATTAATATGATAAATATTGATTATTTTTCAGTTTAATTATTATCTATGTATTATATAATTAATTATTGTTTAATCATTATCTAATTATTACCTAATATAAAATAATAATACAATTTATTAATATTATCAGTATTATTAATACTACTACTCCTAATAATAATGATAATAATAAAATGTATTATTATTACTATCATTATTATTATTATTATTATTTAAAAATTGTATTTAATATAATTATATAATATAATTAATATCACTGTAAAGTAACAACAAAACAATAATATTAACATATTAAGTAATTAATTAACCAATTAACTTAACATATTAATGATATAGAAATGATGATGATGATGATGATTATTATTATTTAAAACTTTAACATAATATTAATATAACAAAATATAATATAATTATTTATTGTCTAATTAATTATTGTTAACTATTATTAAATTATTACGTCACATAAATCAATAATAAAGTTTATAATAATAATAATAATAATTATTATTATTATTATTATTATTTATAAATTGTATTTAATATAATTATATAATATAATTAATATCACTGTAAAATATAATATTAACATATTAAGTATGTTTTAACCAACTAACTAAACATATCAATGATATAAAAATTATTATTATTATTATTATTATTATTATTATTATTATTGTTGTTGTTGTTGTTGTTGTTGTAAAATAACAATGAATATACAATATTAACATATTAAGTAATTAATTAACCAACTAACTAACATTAATGATATAAAAATGTATTATTATTATTATTGTTGTTGTTGTTGTTGTTAAGAAGTTTAACGTAATAATAATATAAGAAAATATAATATAATTATTTATTGTCTAATTATTATCTGATTAATTATTGTTAATTATTACTGAATTATTACTTAACATAAAACAATAATATAGCTTATTATGATTATTTTTATTGTTTGTAATGAATATTAATATTAAATAAAAATCTAATATGAATTAATTACAACATCAATATTAACATAATCAACATTAACATAATAAATTAATATAAAATACAAACAATAGAATTTAATAATAATAATTATTATTATATACAAGTATGACAATATTAATATAAAACAATAACAAAAAATATAATAATGTTAACGTTACATTAGTTGACCTAATTAACATATATATATATATATATATATATATATATATATATAATAATAAGGAGTAGAAGTAGTATTTTTAGTACTAGAGTTTAAGGCTGTCATTTGTGACATACAGTGTGTAAACTGGCGACCACAACACAACCGGTGTCTGGGTCACAGGGCCGGGGCAGATGTCATCCTTTCCTTTGAGTAATTGGCAGAGACAGGAATAGTAAATCCAGGTCATTTGTAATGTTGGGTCAGTGTGCTCGACGGAGATTAGCTCTTTAGCCAAGGTCACTTCGCTGTGACACACGCTGCCCTCCTACTCACTGAAAACAGTCTACACATTACACCCAAAGACATTAATGGTGCTTTTAAAACCTTTGTGTCATTTCTGCACCATTATAGTTAGAAAAGGTTCATCCTAATGTATCAGAGACATAAGAGCTAGCATGAAAACAAAACAAAATCTAGCATGTCACACAGTTCATAGTAAATACCATGTGTATTTTGGCAAATGTAGACTGTAAAAGACAGAATACAGAATGCTAGCGTGCTAATCTGAACTTGGGTTGGTCAAAACAGTGGACCCTATTGACTTTGAGACTTTTTTCAAACTATTGTCTTTTGTATTCCACAGAACAAGAAAGACAAACAGTTGGAATGACATGAGGGTGAGTACATGATGATGAATTTTCATTTTTTTTTATACTGTATGTTCGGTTTCCACAGCAAACTGGACATGTTGAGACATGTTTGCTCTCAGGATGAAGTCAACTACTTATTCTAATAGCAAATGTGGAAACGGTTCAAGAAAGTGATGTTTTAATGAGCCAATGCCTAATATTAACCTTGGAAACTATATCAAAACATAACCGAATGTATTATTTAACGACAGAACTTGTTCAAACAGAACCACAGCCCTGCAGAAAGGCCTTTCATTACCTCAGAGGCATTACCATTGAAAACTGCACCCAAAGGGAGGCTGTTGTGAATCACGGAAAAACAACTCATTTGTTTGGAATTGGCTCTGAAGGGAAAAAGATTCATTAAAGGATTGTTCAGAGGGCAGATGAGGGGTTTGGGCTTTTTTTGTTTGTTTATTGTTATTCATCTCATGGTTTTCAATTACTGCAACCAGTTTCAGACATAGAATTAGAAGACAGAAATAGGAAAAACGTTTGCATTATTATCAACTGCAAAGTAGAAAGAAGACAAACTACTGCTCTCATTCCCCTACAGTATTTGTAACATTAACATAAAATAATAATAATAATAATAATAATAATAAATATGTGTTATATTATTATAGATTTTTATTTTACATATTTTTAATATTATTATATTTTAATATTTTGGTCTATAATTTATATAATATTATTATGTAAATAATATGATATAATGTAATATAATATTATGTAAAAAGAATACTAATTTAAATTATTATAATATTTACTACAATATAATATTACATAATACAGATTTATTTATATATTATGTAATATATTATGTAAAATGAATATTAATTTAAATTTATTATAATATTAACTACAATATAATATGAAATAATATTACATATTTATTTATATAATAATAATAATAATATTTTTATTTATATAGCGCCTTTCCAGAGCTCAAGGACACTTTACAATGAATGTAACAAAGAAGAGATAGTACGGACAAAACATTGAAAGAAACAATAGTCAAGTAGAGAAACATTAGGTAAACAAATATACAAGAAGTCAAATATAACAAACTGGAAATACAAAACAAGACCTAAGAGACAAACATGCAGAGTACAGGTTGATCAAGCAGAGCAGTCAGTTTATCAAATCAGAGGTGTAACATTCAGAAATTCTGAGATATTAGTGACAGAACAGAGTGAGCGTGGTATATATTGTGTAATATAATATTATTATGTAAAAATGATACTAATTTAAAATTATTATAATATGAACTACAATATTACACTGTATACAATTAATTATAATATTACTATAAAATAATAATAAAATATATTATACACTTATTATAAAATGTATTATTATTATTATTATTATTTTTACTACTACTACTACTACTACTACTACTACTACTACAAATTGCAATATTTTCCATAGACAATAATAATAATAATAATAATAATAATAATAATAAATATTGTTAAAATATTACATATTTTTATTATAATATTTTTACTATTTAAATTAAAATAATATTTTTACATTACTCAAAATTAACATTATGAATTAATATAACATTTATTATTATGTAAAAAGTATACTAATTTAAAATAATTATAATAGTAATTACAATATCTAACTAATAATATAGTAACTATATTACTGGTAAATTATACAAAATATGCTATTAATATAATATTAATAATACTAATATAAATTAATATATTATTATTATTATTATTATTATTATTATTATTATTATTATTAAAATACTTATTTAAATAATACTTAAATAAAAAATAGTGTTAAAATAATAATGTTATAAATAATATTACAACAATAATATTAATATGACTTTTTTATTATGTAAAGAGTATACTGATTTAAAATAATTATAATATTAATTACAATATCATAATTATAAGTAATTTATAAATATTATACTACTTATTGCTACTACTACTAAAATAATAAAAAATAATAATAATAATAATAATAATAATAATAATAATAATAATACATTAGACATTATAAATTATAAATTAATTCCAACATTAACATAAAATAACAACAAAATGATAAATAGTGTTTATATATTTATGTTGTACTGTTATTTATTATTTTATTTAATTCTTTTAATTTTATTTTAATATTTTTAATAATTTTATTTTATCATAATATAATAAGTCTTATTCAGTATTACAAATGGTTGGTAGTAATATAATAATATGAATATAATATTATAATAATAAATTATAAATATTATAAATTAATTGTAACATTATCATAAAATAACAAGATAAAAATATGTTGTAATTTTATTGATCATTAAAATAATAATTATTATTCATTAAGAATATATACGGTTATATACGGTAATATAATAAATCTGAATATAATATAAATATTAATATGACAAAAGTTATATATTCATATAATTAAATTCATTTAGAATAATCTATATTAACATAACTGACATAAATGATTAATTTTATTACTATTAAATTTATTTTTCAAGCAGTGACATTAGAGTAAATGATAAAATAAAATATAGTGTCATGGTTTAAGGCAAGGATTTAACCTGTAGCCTCCTCATTCTCATTTGGCTTCATCTTCTTTCAGCTTCACTTTCATAAGTGCTGCGGTGGACGACAGGATTTTAATTTGCCCATTATGTTTGTTTAATGGCCCGTCGTAAAGAGTAAGAAATAGCCGGGCGTACACCTTTTTCCGTTCTTTGTGGAGTCTGTCCAAATGCTTGATGAGTTTCCAAAGCCACAATGAAGGAAATTTGCCTTGCTAGACAAAATGTAAGACACACAGCTGACTACATCATAATTACAGTACAGAGCTTTAATATTGGCCATATATCCATCCACATAATCAACTCATACATGACTGTATAACTTCTAAACGCTGTTGTGTCTGAGATGAAGATGTACTGCGGCACTCTGAGGAGTGTCAGCGTGTCACTTCCGTCTGTGTCGAAGCAGCGGGAAAATGCACCATAACTTCATATGATTAGCCTTTAATCTTCAATTCGGCCCTGCTCACACACACGCACACATCTTTCTATTTTAATCACAATGAGTGTGATGTAACAGCTCCAGATGGCTGGATTCTCTTTGTTTGGAAGCTCAGTTTCTCATACAGCAAAAATATGAGTTTTTTCTGACCCAAATATACTGTAAACAGAACAATTTAAAGAAATATTTTTGAAGTGAAATTAGTTTTATCTGGTTATCTGGAAGGAGGTGATCAGGTCTTCACCTTCTTAAACACTCACACATACAAAACCAGTCATGGTGTATGGTTTGTTAGGATAGAACAATATTTGGCCAAGATACAACTATTTAAAAATCTGGAATCTGTAGGTGCAAAACAAAAATCTAAATACTTTAAAAAAATCACCTTTAAAGTTGTCCAAATGAAGTTCTTAGCAATACATATTACCAATCAAAAATTAAGTTTTGATATATTTACGGTAGGAAATGTACAAAGTATCTTAATTAAAATTATCTTTACTTAATATCCTAATATTTTTTGGCATAAAAGATAATTTTGACCCATAAAATGTGTTTTTGGCTATTGCTACAAATATACCCGTGCTACTTCACTGGTTTTGTGGTCCAGGGTAACATATAATATAATGTAATATAATATATATAAAATAAATAAATAAAGTATATGTATATTATTTGTCTTTTTTTGTTTCATTAAATATGGTATTATTATTTTATGTATTCTTTTTAATTATATATGTCACAACCCGTGTAAGACGAACAAACTCGCACAAGGATGAAGGTGAAATCCAAAAATCTTTAATATAATCCACAATGACGATACAGACTGGCAACAAAACACCTGTGAATAGACGAGACTGGACACAAAGCATAGAACTGAAACAACTTATAAAAGGTGGCTAATGATACACAAACAGATGAAGCGAGTTAACTAATCAGCACACAACGAGGGCAGGAAGAACCAAATATGGGCACAAGAGGGAGAAACCAACATAAACAGTCCACAGGGGTGTGACATTACAACCCCCCCCCCACCCCTTCCGGAAGGCGCGACCTCGCGCCGAAAACAAAAACAAAAGGAGTGGACGTGGGATGGCAACAGAAAGTCATTGTAGGAGGAGGCTTTGGCGGAGGACGGACTCCTGGGAGGAGGACAGCAAACCAAGTCCAGGGTGATGACGACGGAGGGAGGAGCCAAGGAGGAGACAGAAGTGTCCAGGGCGGATCAGCCGGAGGAAGGAGCCAGGGTGGAGACAGAAGGGAGCCAGAGCAGGAGGAGCCAGGCGAGACCCAGGCCACAGCTATGATGGCGGCCCACAGTGGAGCCAACTGAGGGAGGAGCCATGGTGGAGGAAGGGCTGATGACCCCAGGGGGCCGACCGACGACGACGGAGCAGGTGAAGGTGGAGCCCGAGGCAGAGACAGAGAGCAGGCGTGTCCTGGTGACACCGAGGATCCGGAGGGCCAAGGCAGAGTCCAAGGCTCAGGCGACCGAGGTGGAGATCCGGAGGTCTGCGGTGGAGCCGGAGCAACAGAGGACTGAGGCGGAGCTGGAGGGAGGGAGGAGCCCAACGAAGCCGGTGGGACAGAGCAACGAGCTGCAGCCGGAGGAGTGGAGTCCTGAGGCGATGGCGGGACAACGACCGACCAAGGCAGAGCTGGCCGACGGGCGCCGGTGGAGACGATATTTTATTTTTATTTAATATGAATATATATATATATATATATATATATACACTACCGTTCAAAAGTTTGGGGTCAGTACATTTTTATTGTTTCTTTTTTTTTTTTTTAAGAAATTAATACTTTTATTCACCAAGGATGTATTAAGTTAATAATTAAAAGTTTATTAAAAGTTAATAATAAATAATTTACATTGTTATAAAATATTTATATTTTGAATAAACACTGTACTTTTTAAACTTGTTATTCATGAAAGAATCCTGAAAAAAAAAATCACAGGTTCCAAAAAATATTTGGCAGCACAACTGTTGATATTATCCAACACTGATCATTCTAATAATAAATCCGCATATTAGAATGATTTCTGAAGGATCATGTGACACTTAAGACTGGAGTAACAGCTGATAAAAATTCAGCTTTTCATCACAGGAATAAATTCTATTTTAAAGTATGTTAAAATAAAAAACATTATTTTATATTGTAAAAACATTTTGCAATATTACTGGGTTTTTTTCTATATTTTTAATCAAATAAATGCAGCCTTGATGAGCATAAGATACTTCTTTAAAGACTATTACAAGTCTTACTGACCCCAAATTTTTGAACGGTAGTGTATATAGTTTTAATTATAATTTGGTATTAACTACATGTAATTATACAGTGATAAAGTTCCTAAATAAATTTCCTGTCTGTCTTCTATTTATCTATACGTATTTCACAGAATATATATACATGATGTTTCACTTAATTAATCCAATTACTGTGAAAATACTCAGAAAAGATTATTTAAAGCTATTTGTGTTAAATGAGAAAGTATAGACATTACAGATTGTAGCTTTAAAAAGAAATATTTTATTTGATTCAACATAAAATTTATTACACATAAACATTTAGGCTGCAATGGCCTAACGTGAACTATGGAACATAAAACATAAGATAATTTGAGGAACATCTCATTATTTTTTATTCATACAATGAAAGTCAATGGTAACCAAAACAGCTTTGTTACAAACAGTCTTCAAAATGCCTTCTTTAAATCTGCCAACCGATGGCAGTAAATGTCTTAATGAGTCATTCATTCGATTCGATTCGTTTAAACGGCTAATTCATTCGGGAATTAAGTAATTTGCTCTTTTTATAAATAGGCCTTTGAATCATTGATTCACACAATTCGTTCAAAACGTGAATTCATTTGTTGCACCAATGTCTTGAATTTTAGGGCATAACTGCAGTTATGGTTTGGGGGGCAGGCCAGCGTGTTAACTGCATTAAAATATTTTAATTATTTTTTTTCATAACTAATTAAGTAACGTGTTAAACTGACAGCCCTATATATATACATATACATGTCCTCAGTTACAGACAGAGCCTGAAATAAACCAAAACTGTCATGCGGAGAATCGGCCTTTCCTGTCTCTGTGGAAAAAGAGATGCTAGCGGCTCACCGTGTGTCTGCCAGACCTGTCAGCACGGCCTGTTTTATCAGGTCACATTGCCATGGATTATGGATGTTACTGTGGCAACCTGACAGGACGGGACGCTTTGTCTCTATGTCTCTCTGTCTTCCTCTCTCTCTCACTCTCTTTCCCTGCATATGAGAACTGAGCAGTGATTTCTGAAGGGTCCTTCTAGCTCGGAGCCGTGCTTTCAGGCCGCTTCACTCCATCAAACAGCTGATAAAACGGTCCGGGGAGAGAGAGAAAGAAAGACCGACTGCTTTGCCTGATGTGGATAGCAGGGCTTGTGAAATGGGCCAGATAAACTGAATCTATCTCGCCACGAATAAATGTTGTTCTTTAATATTAAAAGACTACATTAAACAAGCTACCGCATGCTTGAGCAATTCTGCGATTGTAGTGTGAGGATTTGCAAGCAAATCTGTTTTATTTTCTCTGCGTGCCGCCTGACAATAAATGGCCTGTTGCGAGAAACCATTAATATACAACATCTAATGATGCTTCAGTAAACAAAATTTGTCAACTGTGCTGAATGGCTCTTGCTAATACAGAGGAACGGCCACCAGGGGCAATTTAATAACATTTGAAGAGTCCTAATGGGCTATACTAATGATTTCATATATGTTTGGAAGAGCAAAGCGTTAGCATTCCCATACATCTCAATGGGAATGGACGAAACTGGCGTATGCGACTTGGATGGATCCCAAAAGATAGCCATTTGTAATACCTGTTCGAAAATATTTCAGGTTATTTTTTTAATAGTGTTAGGTAAGCTAGCAGGCAGGGTTATTATTGTTGATTAAAACTAAACCCATTAAAAAAATGCTTAAAATAGACATTGACTGAAATAAAATAAAGCATAAAAACTTGAAATACTAAAATAACAAAAAAATAAATAAACTATATGTATAATTTATTAACACAACAAAATTACTAAAACTTTACCTAAAATTAAAACATTTTTATTTATTTATTTATAGAAGTGTTAGCTAAGCTAGCAGGCAGCGTTATTATCAGTAACTAAAACTAAAGCCATAAAAAAAACAAAAAAAACAAAAAAAAAACATTACTTGGAATAAAATAACTAACTAAATAAACTACAACTAAATAAAAAAACAAACAAAAATAATAATAAAAAAATAATAATAACAAATATCAAAATAAAATAAAGCACAAAAAATATATATATGAATATATAAAAAACACACAACAAAATTACTGAAACTTTACCTGAAATGAAAACATTTCATGTTATGTTTTATAGCAAATAAAGCATAAAATAAAATGTTTTATAGCATTAGCTAAGCTAGCAGACTAAAAACATATTAAAAAAAAAATCATTACTTAAAATAAACATTGCCTAAAATAAAATAAAGCACAAGAAACATGAAGTACTAAAATAAACTAAAACTAAATAAAATACAAATATATATATATTTATTTGTTTTTGGATAAGCTATATGCAGGGTTACTATCATAAAACTAAAGCCATTTAAAAAAAAAATGTGTGTTAAAAAAAAATAAAAAATACGAAAGTGACAAAAACAGAATTACTGAAACTTTACCCAAAATGAAAACATTTCATGTTGTTTTTATAGACGTGTTAGCTAAACTAGCAGGCAGGGTTATTATCATTAACTAAAACTAAAACCACTTAAATAAATAAATAAATACTTCGAATAAACATTTACTGAAATAAAATAAAGCAAAAATTGAAGTACTAAAATAACAAAAAAATAATAATAATAATAATAAAAAATAAACTACAGCTAAAATAATTATTTCAATAATAATAATAATAAAACAAAAATACACCTGAAAACATACATACACCTAAAATAAAACATTTCATTTTATTTTTAGTAGAAGTGTTAGCTAAACTAGCAGGTAGGGTTACTGTCATTAATTAAAACTAAAGCCATTTAAAAGAAAAAAAAAATCATTACTTTAAATAAACATCGGATGAAATAAAATAAAATAAACAAGTAAATTTAAATAAAAAACCTACACATAATGAAAAAAAAAACTCTATATATAACTATTATAAAATTATAAAAACTAACAAAAACATGCAACAAAAATACAGAAACTTTACCTCATATAGAGAGAGAGAGAGAGAGAGAGAGAGAGAGAAATTTTAGGTAAAGTTTTGGTATATTGACATATATAAGATCTGATTCAAAATCAAATTCAAATATTAAAAAAAAAAAAAAAACACTATAATAATATATCGATAATACTAAAATATCAATGCTAACAGGTTAACTAAATGTTTTTTGCATTAACTAAATGCTAAGAACTAACCATAACCATATATTACATATGCCATATTTTTTATACAAATATATTAATTATTGCATTTACATATTAAACCCTTAATAAACAAGTATTAAACAATATTAAACATGTAAATTAAACACTTTTTTTTCTAGAAGTTAAACAATGAAAATGTATTTATTGGCAATGTATTTTTCTTGTATATTATTACCCATTATTTCTATATTTTAAATGCATTTAATTGTATTTCTGTGTAAATTTGCAGAAAACACATTTAGTTGGTTTATGAGGTGACCAAACTACAATTCCCATAATCCTCTGTGGCAGCATGAATGTCAATACAACATATGTAAAATATCTAAAATGTAATCAACTAATACAATATAATGATATTTTATTACTGAATGTTTTATTCATTAATGGAAAAACATGCGACGGTAACCACCGAAAATTTGGTAATGTTTTGAACTTTAACTTGACTAAGTTAACTTAACTTTTCTATATTTTAATTTAACACATTTAACTTTCCATTTACTTTTGTGCAGCAGTGAACTTTGAGTACTTCACTATCTAACGACCAACAGATGGACTCAGCATGTGGAAATCATCTGGGCCACACACACAATGCGGTAATCGGAAGAGCTTTTGTCATCCAGTAATTGTTGCCATCTTCAGTCTCTAATCTGTCACAGAGTCATTCCAGTCACTGATCTGAGACCAGCTTTACTGTCTCGTTAAAACACTAGGTGCGAGAAACACGTAAAGAAAACGATTGGCTACTTGAGGTTTTGAAAGTATAGAATCTCCAGTAGTGGTAGCTAAAATGGCAGGCTAATCAGTTAGCATTATGCTAATCTAACAGTTTAGGGGTACAGCAGCTGATCTGAAACCAGCTCCACGGTCTACTTATTTTTAATGTGGTTTGACATTTTATCAAAAGGTGGGAGTTGGAAATGAGCTTGGAGCATGTTGTGAAGTAACTGTGAAATGTTTAGCTATTTTTAGCACGTTTTATGTGCGCGCAGGGGTTAAACTTCAATTCAACTCTGAATCTAAAGTTGCATCTGAATCGTCCCTGAGCCTAATTAAGACTGAGACAGTCCTGCTGATGCTTTAGCAAAGAGACAAAGGCTCCGTATCGTGACATATTCGCGTTGCCATGGCAGTCAAAGGTCTTTTGAACGTCCCTGGACAAATAGCAACTCGAGCGCTAATTAGCCAACAGATTGAACGAGAGGCTCAGGCTCCACGTTTAGAGCAGCTTTGTGGCCAGTGTTTTAGACTGATGAAGTGGTCTTTTTACGTGCCAAAAACCGTGGGTGGTTATGCCAACGTCTTAACTGAGGTAATTCACTTCTAGGCAAGGCTAGGCTAGGCTAGTCAGTCACAAAGACTGGAGTTTGGTAATGAGAAAAGCTCAAAATGAAGTGATTCAGAGACATTTGACTTTCTTACATTGTGTTTTTGCTCCAAGGACGTTCCCATCATGCCGGCCAGAGGATCTTTCTACAACAATAACATTGACAGTTATTCTTATGTTTGTGTACGCCCTGAAGGAGAACGAACAATGCGGAAAGGCAATTCATTTCGCTTCACTATAACCTCGCTTCCGCTGAGAGTTCACGGCTCCCAGGAAGCTTTCAAAATGTCAGCGCGCATCACAAATGCAAAAGGACGACACTAAGCCATCAATATTTTCACGCCGATTCCCAGCTTGAGGCCCATGGATCTAAAGTACAAAATCTGATAACCACAGATTGATTTTTTTTTTCTAACGTCACGTTTCATGGAAGCCAACTGCATTCTGCTTGATTCGTTGCTCTAAAGCAACTAAATTTAAAGGAGAAGTCCACTTCCAAAACAAAGATTCACATATAATACGGTGGCTGTGACTTCTGGCGTCTGGAAAATTGCCCAATCCTGTCTCACTGTTTCCAGCTGTCCTGGGATAGCATCAAAAGTTTCATTATATGAAAAAGTGTTCATTTCTTTAATTCCATTTCTGGTGTTTTAAAGTGACGTCCACTTCCAAAACAGAGATTCACATTTAATGTATTCACCCCCTTGTCATCCAAGATGTTCAGTCGTGAAGAAATTTTGTTTTTTTGAGGAAAACATTTCAGCATTTTTCTTCCTATAATGGACTTTTATGGTGCCCCAATTTTGAACTCCCAAAAAGCAGTTTAAATGCAGCTTCAAACAATCCCAAATGCAGTTGCAAACGATCCCAGCCGAGGAAGAAGGGTCTTATCTAGCAAAACGATCACTTATTTTCATTAAAAAATACAATTTAAATACTTTTTAATCTCAAATGCTCGTCTTGCCTTACTCTCCCTGAAATCTCTGTATTCTGACTCAAGACAGTTAGGGTATGTCGAAAAACTCCAATTGTATTTTCTCCCTCAACTTCAAAAACTCATTTCAAAATCATCCTACATCGCTGCAGAAGTACCGACCCAGTCTATGCAAAGTGAACATGCAAAGAAGATCAAACACCCTTAACAAAAAAGGTAAAACAGCGATATGGGACAAATTTGAAGTTGAGGGAGAACATGAGATGGGAGTTTTTCAACATACCCTAACTGGAAAAAAGTAAGACAGTATATAAATTTTATTATTTTAATGAAAATAACAAATCGTTTCGCTAGATAAGACTCTTCTTCCTCAGCTGGGATCGTTTACAACCACATTTGGAATTGTTTGAAGCCGCATTTAAACTGCATTTTGGAAGTTCAAAATCAGGGCACCATATCAGTCCATCATATGAAGAAAAACGCTGAAATGTTTTCCTCAAAAAACATCATTTCTTTACGACGGAAGAAAGAAAGACATGAACATCTTGGATGACAAAGGGTGAATACATAATATGTGTATCTTTGTTTTGGAAATGGAATTCTCCTCACCAGAACTGTAACACTTTTTCATATAATGAAACTTTTCATGCTATCCCAGGACAGCTGGAAACAGTGAGACAGGATTGGGCCATTTTCCGGACGTCATTTCTGAAGTCACGGCCACTGTAATGGAGGCTCATATCTAGCAGAAGTGTGTGTGTATCTCTGACAAAGGGAAATGAAATGGCACTGAGGGCAAGCGAATATATCAGCATGTTCATTCCCCAGCTCCCACAATGCATTTCAACCCTGCAGCATTTTTTATACTAAATAGGCACTTTTTACTCTAAGAAATCGGAGTCTGGTGGGAGGTTTGAGATCTGTTTCAAACCCTAATAAGATTGCTACTGCCTAACAGCGTCCTAACTGAAATGGAAAGCGGTAAGTGACAGATTTTGAACTCTTATGTGCTCTCAAACTAACAAACCCAACAATATCGTACTCAGAGCTTTGACTGAAGTTCTGGAAAGGTTCTTGCTCAGTAACGTTAATAGAACGTTCGTTTGAAGTGATGTTTTTAATAATGTTCCTAGAACAAAAAACGTCATTGTTCTTGTTTTTTTTTTGTCATTGTTACGGTGCATTTCCACTGGTACTTCTGAGAAATGGGCTTTATGTACTTCTTAGAAATATAGTTAAAATGAGATTTAAGTATATTTGACTTATACTTAGAAAAAGTCTAAATATATTTGAGTTATACTTGTGCTCCTAGAATCTGTGTGTTAGAATTTAATATCTAACTTAACTGCCGAGATTCGATTTCTAGCTGAGCGATGGAGCACAGAGTCAGGATCCTGGACCATTGAGACAACCACACACAGAAAAGGTGTAATTCACTCAAAGGCACTTTATTAAGGAAGACTTCAGCATTTATATGGTAAATATGAAGAAGTGAAATCAAACATCACACCCTTCAGGAAACAACAGTACATCATGTCCTATGATTGTCTAGGCTAGACTTATGTCATGTCTGCTTTTCAGGTTAGTATGAGAAGGGCACAGGAGGTCAGGATTATTACAATCTCACACTGTGTTTTCATTGTTATACAGTAAGGGGCGCTATTAAACTGTCTTCTGTACAGAATTTCCAAAAAATCACAAGTGAAGAAGAAACTGAAACAACAGATGCTTTCACATCATCCGACATAAAACAGCATCAAAACCGTGTAACACTGTTGAATAAAATGTCGACCAATGAAGAGGTAATAATGACCGTCAAGCTTTGTGGTGTTGATCAACTCCATCTACGTTTTGATTATATTACTCTTAATATATTTTAGTGATGGGAAGTTCGGATCATTTTACCGACTCGGACCTTTGAGTCTCGTTCAGCAAAATGAACGAATCTTTTTTCGAGTCATTTCGTTCATTTTAGCAAAATATAATTAAAATGTTACCTGTTACCTCCCTAATACATCTACTGCTTACACAAACGTTGATCACACTTCAAACAAAACAAAACTATAATGTAAACTATAATGCTATAAGAAACAGAAAAGATTAATTCATTGTTTACCTGAGTCTTTAGTCTATGATTAGCTCACCTCACCTCTTATCTGACAAGTTTTCGGGTTTGAGTCGTTCGTTTATCACCTGACAGCCCAATTAGCTAACCAACGCAGTCTGAGCCGGAAAAAGAATTAATTAGTTCATCTCTCGAGTCTTCGGGTTTGAGTCGTTCGTTCATCACGTGACAGCCCCATAAGGTGAACGAACGACTCTAAAAACCCGAAGACTCGAAACAAGTGAACTAATTCCAGTACAGAACCTAATAGGATGTTGCGCATGCGCGACTGAACGAATCACTCCCCGAGACGACTCGTTCATCCCGAGTCACATTAAAGATTCGTTCAAAATGAGCGAATCGTTCAAGAACGACCCATCACTAATATATTTCAAACCCTTTTTTTTAGCTGTTTGTTCACAATGTTGTTTTTTTCTTTATGTTTTATTTATGAAACTTACCCACATTCAAGTGTTTTAAAAAAAGAATGCATGAAGCTAGAATACAATGTTTTTGTTTACAAGCAGATATCCTGTTCTTTCTTTTGATGTTTAAATATTCATATACCAAAATATATAAAATACTTTACTTTTTAAATATATATACTTTACTTTTTTACTTTAATGTAAAGTTTACTAAACTAGTAGTTTACTGAGACTATACTTCAAAGTGTACTAAAGATGCTACTACAAGTATTTAATTAGTAAACTATAAGTATACCTATAAGTTCGCTTTAAGTATAGTTGCAGTGCAAGCTAAAAACAATGATGTAAACTAGTTGTATACTCAAAGTTTACTACTGTTATGCTTAAAGTATACTTAAAAGTATACTTTTACATGCTAGAAAGTGGGCCAGTTTAGTCCCAAGGAGTATTGAAATAGTACACTTACAAGTATATTACTAGTACACTGATATTTGTATACCTACTACATAAAGTATACAAAAAATACACGTGAACTTTACTTAAGTATACTTAATAAAATAAACTGGAGTATACTACTTTTTGGTAAGGGATTCCTCGACTTTATGCAAATATCAGAATCAGAACAGCTTTATTGCCAAGTATGCTTACGCATACAAGGAATTTGTTTTGGTGTCACAAGGAATTTGTTTTCAGTGCACAGAGACGACAACAACAACACAGAGAGAATAAAATAAGTTGAGAATAAAAAAATACACAAAAATTGCAATATAGGATTTAAGAAAATAAATAAATTGTATATACAGTTGTGCTACAGATGATAGAAAAAGAATAGAATAGAATAGATCGAACAAAAAATGCCAGGCAGCAACCAATTGCTGTGAAAAGTAGGCAAGGCAAGATTTTGACGTATGTTTCCGAGTGTTTGTTTAACGTTGATGAAATCACTTGTCATTGAAAAAGTCATATGTTTTATTTAGGGCTGTCTCTATAGGCTATTTTTCATCATTTTGAATTTTAGGTTGTACCTAAATGGCGCCAGTAAAGTGTTTAGTTCTTCGACTGTGTACTCTGGTTCAAAAAGGTAGGGTATGACAAAAAACTCCATCTCATTTTCAATTCCAATTTTAAAATCGTCCAACAATCGTCCAACATTGTTTTACCTTTTTTTTTTTTTTTTTTTAAAAAAAAGGCATTTGACTTTCTTTGCAGGTTTGCTTTGTAGACACTGGGTCGATACTTCTACCTACATCAAGCATGACCTTTCCAACCTGACTACGTAGTGCAAGATGAGCATTTGTGGTTAAAAAGTATACTTTTTGTTTTTTCTTTTTTTTTTTTTAAAGAAAATGTCGATTGTTTCGCTAGATGAGACCATTATTCCTCAGCTGGGATCATGTAGAACCCTTTGAAGCTGCATTCAAAACTGCAATTTGGATGTTCAAACAGTTCAAAACCATTGAAGTCCATTATATGGAGAAAAATCCTGGAATGTTTTCAAAACTCTTAATTTCTTTGCGACTGAAGAAAGAAAGACATGAACATCTTGGGTGACATGGGGGTGAGTAAATTATCAATTAAAATTTTTATTCTGGAAGTGAACTAATCCTTTAATGTTCACGTAACATAGAAAAATGTTTTGAACATCCAGCAAATATTCTGAAATAACTTTCATAACGTAATGGGGACATTTATGAAATGTTCTAAGAGCATATTTGGTTACCTCGGATAGTTTTTGACATTAGCATGTCGCTAAGCTAACACAGTGACACCAAGACACTCTCATGGCAGTTCGTAACTGTTTTACTCTTAATGATGTTTAAATCACATGAATTCATACAATCTTATCTGTACAGTTTCGTAGGACCTTCTAGCTCTCATTGATGGTTACGCTCAGAGGTGGGCCCTCATGCTTATGTTTTTTCAAAAAATTGTACACTCTTAAAAATAAAAGTGCTTTAAAAGGTTCTTCACAGCGATGCCATAGAAGAACCATTTTTGGTTCCGCAAAGAACCATTCAGTCAAAGGTTCTTTAAAGATCCATCTCTTCCTTACCTTTTTATAATCTGAAGAACCTTCTTTCACCACAAAGAACCTTTTGTGAAACAGAAAGGTTCTTCAGATGTTAAAGGAGAAGTCCACTTCCAGAACAACAATTTACAAATAATTTACTCACCCCCTTGTCATCCAAGGTGTTCATGTCTTTCTGTCTTCAGTCGTAAAGAAATTATGGTTTTGGAGGAAAACACTGATCCTTAAAACAATCCTTGAAAAAACAAGGATTTTTCTCCATATAATGGACTTCATTGGTGCCCTGATTTTGAACTTCCAAAATGCTTTTTAAAATCACCAAGGGCTCTAATCCCAGCCGAGGAAGAAGGGTCTTATCTAGTGAAACGATCTGTCATTTTTTTTGGAAAAATAAAAATTTTCATGCTTTTTAAGCACTAACGCTCATGTAGCACAGGCTCTGGGATGCTATGAATTAGTAATGGGTCGTTCTTAAAGGATTCTTTCATTTTGAATGAATCTTTAACGTCACTCGGGAAGAACAAGTCGTCTCGGGGAGTGATTCGTTCAGTCGTGCATGCGCAACATCCTATTAGTATCTGTACTGAAATCTGTTCACGTGTTTCGAGTCTTCGGGTTTTTCGAGTCGTTCATTCATCTTATGGGGCTGTCATGTGATGAACAAACAACTCAAACCCGAAAACCTGTCAGATAAGAGGTGAGGTGAGCTAATCATAGACTAAAGACCCAGGTAACCAATGAATTCATCTTTTCTGTTTCTTATAGCATTACAGTTTTGTCTTGTTTGTAGTGTGATCAACGTTTGTGTAAGCAGTAGATGTGTTAGGGAAGTAACATGTAACATTTTAATTTTATTTTGCTAAAATTAACAAAATGACTTGAAAAAAGATTAGTTCATTTTGCTGAACGAGACTCAAAGGACCAAGTCAGTAAAATAAAGGGAAATTCCCATCACTACTACGAATCACGTGCAAGTTCATCGTCTGTGTACTGAGTATGGCGAAAAACTCCATCTTATTTTCTCCTACAGCTTAAGAGGAGGACATTGTTGTACCTTTTTGTTTGTAAACAGCGTTTGACTTACTTGCACTTTCTTAGTCTTTGCGTGTTCGCTTTGTAAACACTGGGTCTGTAGTTCCGCCTACATGACCTCCGACGTGATTCAATAGTACGTAGCGTTGTGAACGAGCATCCCAGAGCCTGTGCTAAACAAGCTTTTGTGCTTAAAAAGTATTTTAAAAAATTATCCTCCAAAAAAAATGACCGATCAATTCGCTAGCTAGATAAGATCCTTCTTCTTCGGCTGGGATCATTTAGAGCCCTTTGAAGTTGCATTTAAACTACATTTTGGAAGTTCAAAATCAGGAAACACAATTAAGTCCATTATATGGAGAAAAATGCTGAAATGCTTTCCTCAAAAACCATAATTTCTTCACGACTGAAGACAGAAAGACATAAACATCTTGGATGACAAAGGGGTGAGTGAATTATTTGTAAATTGTTGTTCTGGAAGTCGAGTTCTCCTTTAAAGGTTTCTTACAGAACCATTTAGACAAAAAAGGTTCTTCTGTGGCATCGTGAAGTGCCTTTATTTTTAAGAGTGTATGTTTTCATACAAATCCCATCGTACGAATTAATACTAAATTGCAGTCTCGTAAAATAGTTACAGTACATCTCAGTTACATATTTCACAGTAGTGCTTGATGTTAATATTTTGCTAAACTAAGAGTGATACCAAGACATCCTCATGAAAGTTTGTAATTGACAGCTAAATATATGAATTCGTATGATCTCGTTCATACATTTTCATAGGATCTTCTATGCTCCATTGATGATTATGGATGGACATTCATGCTTACGTTGGCTCCTGCGTCAGCAGCACCACACGAATGCGTCATGGTATTTTGTGAACGCACGTCGAGGACTGACACGGAAGAGAAGCAATTGTTAAATAAAGTCATTATTTTTGTTTTCGTTGTGTACAAAAGTATTCCCCTAGCTTCATTACATTACAGTTGAACCACTGATGTCACATGGACTATTTTAACAATGTCCTTACTACATTTCTGCTCCTTGAACTTCTCAGTTGCTGTTTATGCAGAGTCAGAAAGCTCTCGGATTTCATCAAAAATATCTTAATGTGTGTTCTGAAGATGAACAAAGATCTTACGGGTTTGGAACGACATTAGGGTGAGTAATTAATGACAGATTTTGTTGTCTGAAATGGTGAACTATCCCTTTAACAGTCAACATTTTTATTGAGAATGCATTCTGGGAATATTTATCTTCTCACTGCATTCCACACGGGATAAATCCACCTGCAAAGGGCACTTCGGAGTGAGAACAATCATTGCTGGCATATTGAAGAGTCATACAAACCAAAGTGCTCATAACTGGGCACTTCAAAGTGCCTTTCGGAACAAAGGATTTCGAAGGGTATGACTGATGGACACTTCATTCCAATGATTTCATGTGTGCGACTATGGCAAGATGACGCAGAAGTGCGTTCCAAGGAACAGTTTTTTAGTGTCCTACACCCTTCATATCTCTTGAAGAGATGAGCCCTTCGGAAAAGAAAGGTATCTAAACATATTTTACTCCTGTAATGTGATGTATTTCTTTTTGCTGGATAGGGAAGCACCTGATTTTTATCAGCTGAATCGCTAAAACTGATGTGACAGTTTCTAAGTGGCCAATTTGGAAAATGAATACATTATATTCCCCCTCATTTATATACGCACACACACACAAGCCATCTTTGTCTCATTCTCTTTCTTCTTTTTAATAGAGGCCAGACATCACACTCTCTGTTCTCCATGTGTGCATTGCCACACACATCTCTTTTTGAAGCACACACCCTTGCTAAGCAGCTCTGGCTCTGTTTAAATTGTTAATTACAAAGCCTTGCATCATTGTGTGTGTGTGTGTGTCTGTGTGTGTGTCAGTCTATTTTATACATTTGCCATCACTCTAGGGTTTTAATGTTAACGGAGCTTTGGAATTGGCCCAAACCTCTGACAAGAGCTGCCCACTGCGACATGCTTTACAGATTACGCTGGCTGTGGAAAAATTTCCAGCTCGACACTTACGCAGAAACAGTGTCTGACTGGCCTACTATGTATGATCATGAGATGATCTGAAAGTCAAATTGTAATACTTTTATACTAAAATGCTTTCGCTCAATGTCAGAATTCTCACTTTTTTGTGTTTATTTTGCAGCCAGGTGTGACAACGTGCTACGCCGCGGCACCACGTGACCTCAGAGCTCAAACAGAAGTCCAGATAAGGATGTGGCTGCTTGAATACCCCTGTGTGTTTCCCATAGTTCAGTTCCCAGACTGAAAAACCTCTGAGTCAATGCCTGAGAATGCAGAGCGGGCATTGAAAACTACTGCAGTCTGCACAAATAGCCTCTGTGTGACGATACATGCAGATAATATCAATAAAAACAGCTTGAAACATTCTCGCTGGTTTAGAGATATAGCACATACTTTTAAGGGAACGTACTGGGTTAAATACAAGATGTGACATGCTGTGAGTAATGACAGAAAACCATTTAAACTCCACCCTCAGTTTGAGAAACAAATCATGGTTCACATTAAATTGCTTACAATTTAATTCCAATGTGAGGCTAGCATTTTTGTTTAAGCACTTATATTAATTCTCCCATACAAAATTATAAAAGTTGTGCGTTATTTGAGCTATATAGTTGTCTAAAACTTCACCAAGTAGCAGGACTATTGTTCTAGACAGATTTTGTCATTTTACCCTTTCACACGTACGATCACACCAGTGTGATCATTCTTGGCTGGTCCCTGGAGCGTACGATCACACCGGTGTGATTCGAACGTTCAGCGCGTCACGTGATCAACTGCTGAATTCAAATCTGCTTTGCCGCTTTGGCTGGCGCTGAGCCAGATCGGACGCGCTGAGCGCTTGTCATATTATCACAACTGTTCCGTGTTTTCAACCATATAATGCTTATTTTAGGTTCCAAACATTTAAATACACATAAGTCCTAGTAAAACGATGCATTTACAGTTAGCAAAATACACGCCGATGTCTATGGCAGCGGCAATAATGATCCTTACAAATGTTATCTGACGACATGTTTTATTGATATCATATACAAATTGTGTAAGTAACTATAAAGTTTACTCTGCTCTTCTCCAAACTCACCAGAGTCTTACTTTAATGTTTTTTCGGGAGGAGAGGATGAATTTGCGTTTTGTAAATCCCACAGCTTGGATTCAGCGCGAACTAACATGGCGGCGCCCATTACTCGGCATAGATCAACTAACACGCTCATTATTAAAGTGTTTAAACCTCGAAATACATTTACTTGCACATATTTCAGAATCGGAATATCAGATATTTCATAATACAGTGAGCACGTTTGTGAATATTAATAATAAAAAGGGAAAAACTATATAAAAGTGATACAGCGCTATTGTGGCTGTGTTGTGTCACGTGACAAACACGACGCGTCGCCATGGAAACAATAAGGCTATACGTTCTAAATAACGGTCACCTAAAAAAAACTCACTCTGGGGGCTCAGCTAGAATATTTTAAACTCACGTGTGAAAGGGTTAAGTAACCAGTGTGAAACATTAGTATGTTGCTATGCTAACAATACAGTTCACTACTATAATAACTGTAAGTTATACAGGTTTAGAAGGTGAGTATATAATAACTATTTTTATTTTTGGGTTAACTGTCCCTTTAAGACCTACGTAAAAATAGGCAGTGAGTTTGTGGACATAAACCATGGTGATACTATCCTTGATAGCACAGGTACATCCCGGAGACGTCTATTTGATATTTGTGTTTACATCTGCAAGGCATATTTTTTTAGAGTGTTTGCTCATCTGCAATATGTCTACTTGACGTTTCCTATCAGATGTCAAATAGACGTATGATTTCGAATGGATCTAAAACTAACATCTGAAAGACGTCTGTCAGACGTTTACTCAGGAGATGCTTTCCAGATCAAATTATCTTTAACAGACATCTTGCAGACATACATGTGCTATCTGGGATGGCTTATGACGTACTACAGTAGAAATACTCTAAAATAAGCACTAATGAATCATTAAGAAGAAGAAAGAAGAAACTACCCCAGTGAAAAAAAAACAGCATATGCTGGTAGGTATGTTTTGATGCTGGTTTAAGCTGGTCCTTTCCTGGTTTATGCTGGTCCTTGACCAGCAACATGACAAGCATAAACCAGCAAAGGACCAACTTAATCCAGCGCGGACCAGGGTATAAACGCTAATTTACGTGGAAGTATACCTTCGTAAATATAAGACGTACCGTTTATACGGTTATTCTGCACCTGCATTATGTTGTTGACATAAAGCTCATATGGAAGGTATTATACAGACATATTTGGCATGCCATCTTTTTCATTTCATCCGTATGCACCTCCGGCTAAAATACAGAATAAGTGTAAACAGGCATGTGCGGAGACCGCACAAATGTCAACAAAAGGACGGGTACAGGAGAACTTCTCAAATAATGAGCTCTCCGTTTGCATGACTGTATGCTAATTCCGCATATCCTTTAAACCTGAATGATAGTGTATTTTTGCGCGATTGTTTTGGCTTTATTTCCTTTCAAACACAGCCCTCCGAGAGCGAACTCCTTCCCTCAAACTTTGACACAATGTCAAGGAGACTAATGAACTGTGTAGCACCTCTTCATGCGTAACGACGGGTGTCTGTCAAATCAAGGCGGAACTCAACTCGTCTGAACAAAGTGAATCTCTGTCTAATGATTTTAGTTCGTTCATTTGCCGCTTTTATGCCATGAAATGCTCGGGTTTTTTGGTCCGCGCTATTTGAAAGCATGAGGCTTTTTATATATTTTTCATCTCTTTCTCACTCCGTTTTGCCTTTTGCCAGTTTATTTTTTTCTCTCAGTCTCTCACAAAACAGACAACAAGTCCTCACCACCCCCGGAGAACGCGGGGCATGATGCTCGCGGTGAAGAGGAGTCTCTTTGTTGCAGTCTCAAAGATAGCAGCGGCTCTCGCTCCCCCCCGAGACTGCTATCAAATTATTCCACCGGCCCCTTGAGCGTCACCCCACAGACCCCCACGCATTTTTTTGGAAGGTTTTGTAGCTTTCTGAACTTCAAACTCTCAGCTGAAAACTTCTTTTTTTTCCTTGGTGGGGTTTTTATCTTGTGCATACACACATAAATATTAATCGATAGACACTGTAAACAGATGGTTTATGATTTATAACTAAACTCAGAAAGATGCTTTAGCTAGCAGATTGCATGATGCATCCACCAGTGAGGGCTAAACGATATAACACCTCGATTTCTTAGGAGGTTTTTTTTTCTTTTTTTTCATAAGACTGGGCGCGGCCATTTTTAAATTTAAGTGCCAGGCTTCCGATCTCGCGTAAAGCAATTTTTAGCGATACAAACTTTTTGTTTTGCTACTTGATATTGCAAACTGGTGTGTCTTACCATGTTATTTTAAAGTATTATTTTAATTATAAACACTACTTTGTAGTGCAAACAGTTTTACAATTTACTCCATATTGTTATTCCCCTGATAGCACACGTGCATCTCTGAGAGGTCTATTTGACTTCTGCATTTACATCTGCAAGATGTAGTTTGCTCATCTGCAATACGTCTATTGGACGTTTCCTATCATATGTCAAATAGACGTCTATTAGATGTTTTTTAAGATGTTTATGATTTAGAATATATGTAAAACTGACATCTTACAGACGTCTGCCAGACGTTTGTACACAGCAGATGCTTTCCAGATCAAGGGATCTTTAACAGACATCTTGCAGACGTACATGTGCTATTCTCGTTATTTCCCTATAGCGGCTAATGAACGGAAGTCTCGCCCATAGGTTTATTTAAAGAAGGTGGATATTTACTGTATTTTGTAACGTGGAAGTTATTTTATTTGAATGCGCAAGTGTGGAGTGATCGGTCATTGGGACTGATGTAATCAGTTCTAAAGTATGAATGTGTATTGTACAAACATAATATTGAATATATATTTTGTATATATATTTTTTGTAATATATTTTGTCATGTTGTCATTGTCATGTGACCAGCAGTTGTGTCGCTTCCCCGCTTTGCCAGGATCTCGCCAGAAGTAGTACTTAGGATCTCCGGTACTTTTTGCCTACGGTATTATAAATACTACTCACATACTACTATTTTTACACTGTTCACGAGAGTACCATGACACACGCGTGTGCATTCCTCTGATTGAAAACAACGTGCGGCACATCCAGGTTCTATGCCAGAACGCCCAACGCTGTATCGTGACCAATTTGTAAGTATTTTACGAGGTGGCTAATTTGTACGACCTCACACGATTTTGTACGCTTTGTCTAGACCCTGGTGACGGGTAGGTTTAGGGGCGGGGTTAGAGGTAGGTCATTAGTACGAATTCATACAAATTTGGCGAACTCATAATACATGTACAATTTAGCCACCTCGTAAAATATGTACGAATTGCCATGAGATCAGCTTGGATCGGCTGGTTCCTGCTTGAGAGTGACGCAGAAGAGAAGAAATTGTTGAACAAAGTCATTGTTTTTGTTTTCTTTGCACACAAAAAGTATTCTCGCAGCTTCATAAAATTAGGGGTGAAGCACTGATGTCACATGGACTATTTTAATGATGTCCTTACTACTTTTCTGGGTTTAAACATCGTAGTTGCGTTGCTGTCTGTACAGGGTCAGAAAGCTGTTGGATTTCATTAAAAAAATCATAATTTGTGTTCTGAAGGTCTTACGGGTTTGGAACGACATGAGGGTGAGTAATTAATGACAGAGTTTTCATTTCTGAGTGAACTTTTCCTTTAAGATGCACACCAAACTATCCTGTTTTCAAGAATTTCAGCCTTTATTTAGTCAATATTTTAAATGATTTAAAGCCTTCTCATTCTATATCATTATACCACCATGACATTATTATTATTATTATTATTTGTACTGTTAAATACATTTAAAAAGAAAACAAACCCACTAAAGTGAGTCATTAAGATGATTTATATTTAATATTACATTATATCACAACTGATACTACATCATATTTTCAGTCTGTTTTTAGGAGTATAAGTATGAAAGTGATGGAAAGCCAGATGTAGGGGATAGAATGAATATCATCCGCATCATCACTCAATGAAATTAATAATTGATCAGGCAAACTCTAGACGCCAGGGGAAAAGTGATTTTCCTTGAGGGCCCGCGGTGACAGATGGCGAACCACCGGATTCCAGTCTCCGCCCCGCCGTCTCAGAATCCCCGCCCCTCTCCGTGACATCACCGGCGCTCCAGCCCCGCCCAGATGCGATGCGAGACGCGTTTGCCCAAGAGCCACAAAGGAGCACAAAGTGAAGTGACCAACTCAACACTACAACTGCGCGCTGCTTTGGATAAACATAACAGGAATGCAGAGGTGAGTTTATGCCATCGTTGCGCTTTTGTGCCTGTTAATCCCCTTGGCTGCTTTTGAATTGATTCGGATTATATTTCGAAACCTCCGAAATGTTTGTGTTACTGTCTCCGCGCTCAGTGTTTTGTTGAACATGCGTTTCTTGTAACATTTCACATGCTTTTACCAACCTGAAGTTGAACATATATCAGATGTAGACAAATTGTAAATTCATAAACTTAAATGGGCAGATTATTAAGGCAACATGAATTATATATACATACATAAAAATAAAGTAAATGTTTCTGGAGCTAAAAAAAAAATCTTTATTGATTGAATGAACTCATTTTATATATATGTAAATTTAGATTGTATATGAAATTGGGCATATTCCTATGGACATTTCCATTATGAACCATCACTTATTCCTGTAGCACTTCATAAAATATCTGTATTTTTTAATATTTATATTGATCTCTCCAAACATGTCTTTCAAGTTGCCAAAAAACATTATAAATCTAAGCATTTATGCCAAAATACCACAATAACTGCAGTTGCTACTATTCAAAAATATATATATTTTGTAAAACAGATTATCAGAGTACATTTTGCCAGAAAATACTATTTCTGTTATTCTACTTCAAAACATCATGTTTAATTTTGAGTGTTATTTGTAGCTGTTTGTCAAATTTGCTAGCAATTTCTGAGTGAAACTATTTCTACACCCTTTTTTTTCCCGTGTGGTATGAATTTGATTACAGTAGCTAATTTTAAGTTACTAAACTACCAAAACTATGGTTACCATGGACTAGTTTCATTGGGGATGTCTTGTTCTCACTTGACAGTTGGTTATTTGTTACCGTGGTTATCTGTGTTTGATAGTCACGACCACCCCGGTGGTCATTTCTAATGGTGAGGACATCCTATACATTCCCCCTCCCTTTCAGCTCCCATTCCCAGCCGTCTATCCCCTCTCCTTTTCCTCCCTCCCCTTCCCGCATTCCTTTCAGACTTTGAATGGAACAGGACTGACCTGTGGCATAACTCAGCCTCGTTTTCAACAAGACCTCAGCTTCCCCCTCTTATATTAACAATTTATTTTCAAGTTACGTGGTGTATTAAATATTCATGGCTCGCAGAACAAATGGCTGCTGCTACTTTAGACTGGTATGGTAGTGTGTGTGTGTGTGTGTAACTTCTATTCATATACTTGTTTGTAGTGAAACTGTTTTTGTTAAGTCGGTATACATCTCAACATTTTTAAAAGTTAAGTTACAGTAGTTCCAGAGCCAGAAAAAAAAATGTTTTATTTGATTTGGACTTGCTCTTTGGTTTGTAAAAACAAAGAAAATATGCTTGTACAGTAACATTCTTACAATGGAGCTAAAGCTTTGCTACAATATGTCAAGTATAGCCTTGAGATGTGTTCACATGAGACTAATGTGATTATAATAACTTACTAACCTTGTATGTGCTAATTTATAAGCCTCTGTCATCAAGACACTGATAGCTTTGTATGATACAAACAAGGATAGAACAAGACTATTCACAAAACATTGTTTATTTGCACACTCCACCCACAGGAATAATGTTGCTATCTCAAAACAAGAGGTTAATGTAGTTTTGTTTAGAAAACATAGTTTAATTATGTTTATAAAATACGTTTTTGTGTGCTACAAGTTTGATATTTCTGCTTTTTAAGTGTTAGAAATGCCTCAATGCCTCTAATTTAAGAATCACTACTAAAGGGAAGAAAAAAGTATATTAAAAACAATATAACTTATGATACCAAAAATGAAAAATATATAAAATAAAACAACTAACATGAATGGCATTCATAGAGATTCGGACTCACATTGCACGAAGGAAAAAAAAAAAACGCAAGACGTATTGTCCAAAATTGTCCGACTGAATGTGTGCGACTACAGTGTACGTTCTAAAAGCAACACGTTTAATGACAACCTTTAACGCAAACTTTAGCACAGCACGTTACTTACCGATTAAAATATCAAAAGCGAAGAAAAACATGTATATATAGAAAAATGTAAAACCGCAAAAAATAAATAATAGTAAATACAAGACACACTGTCCAAAAACATAGGTCTGAAATGTATACGGCTGTAGTCTATATATTTTTTAAAAATGATAAATGTAATGACAACCTTTAACGCAACTTTTATCATAGCACGCTAATACCAAAACAAAAAATAAATACCAAAACAAAACAAAAAAATAAATGATGTCACACATTATGTCTCATGTTGTTCAGAAAAAGAAAAGAGTGCGCAATACACATTGTCCAAAATTGTCCATTTTAGCATGGCACGCTAATTACCACTAAATAACCAAAAGTGAAAAAAATAATAATAATTAAAAATAAACATAAGACACATTGTCCAAAATCACGAGTCTGAATTGTGTACAGCCTTAGTCCCCGTTTTTGAAAGCGATAAATTTAACGACAACTTTTACCGTAACGTTTAGCGTAGCTCGTTAACACCGAAACTAGCACATTGTCGATCTGAAATGGTCGAAAAAAAAAAAAACTTAAAAATTTTTTTTAATAAATTAAATAAATAAATAAATTAAATGACAGCCTTTATGCAACCTTTAGCATGACACACTAATTTAATTACCACTAAAAATACCAATAGTGAAGAAAAAGTATATATCAAATAATAAACTTAAAAATAAATAAAAATAAACTTAAGACACATTGTCCAAAATCACAAGTCTGAAATGTATACGGCTGTAGTTTCCATTTTTTTATCAAGTGATAAAAATAAAAAATACCAAAAGTGAAGAAAAAAGTTCATCGTAAAACCTCAAAAAATAAATAATAATAAACCCAAGACACATTGTCCAAAATCACCAGTCTGAAATGTATATGGCTGCAGTCTCCCTTTTTAAAAATCGATAAATTTAATGATAACCTTTAACGTAACCTTTAGCGTAGCACTCTAATACCAAAATTAAAAAATAAAAGAAATAACTGAAATAAATGATGTCATGTTCTGTCTTGTGTTGTTCAGAAAGAAGAAACAAATCATCCATCTGAAATGGACAATGAAAAAGTGATAAATGACAACCTTTAACGCACACTAATTTATAAATCACCACTGAAAAACTTTTAAGTAATGAAAAAATCTATATAAACAAACTGCAAACCTCAATAAAATAACTAAAGCAACAACATGTCGCAGATGTCTTGTGAGACACATTGTCCAAATCGTAAAAGTACAATAGTACTTTAACGTAACCATTAACACAGCTAACTAAAATAATCTCTCATGTTTTGTTATGTGTTGTTCAGAAAGAAAAAACAGTGCAATACGCGTTGTCCAAAATCGTCCATCTAAAATGGACGATTTGAAAAAGCGATAAATTAAATGACAATCTTTAGCACACACTAATTTATGAATCACAAGTGAAAAATGTAAAAGTACTTAAAAAATAAATATAAAAAATGCAAACCTCAATAAAATAACTAAAACGATGTCTAGGATGTCTTGTGAGACACATTGTCCAAATCATACCATAGTACCATAGTACCATAGTACTTTAACATAACCTTTAACACACTGTGCTAATACCAAAACTAAAAAACAGAACTAAAATAAATAATGTCACATGTTTTGTCTTGTGTTGTTTAGAAAGAGAAAACATTGTCCAGAATCATCCATCAAAAATGGACAATGAAAAAGTAATAAATTAAATGACAAGCTTTAACGCACGCTAATTTATGAATCACAAGTGAAAAATGTAAAAGTAATGAAAATTATATATATAAACCTCAATACAATAATTAAAACAATAACGTCTCGGATGTCTTGTGAGACGCATTGTCCAAATCGTAAAAGTACCATAGTACTTTAACATAACCTTTAACACAGTGTGCTTATACCAAAACTAAAAAACAGAACTAAAATAAATAATGTCACATGTTCTGTCTCGTGTTTTTCAGAAAGAGAAATCAGTGCAATACACGTTGTCCAAAATCGTCCATCGGAAATGGACGTTGAAAAAGCGGTAAACGGCAACTGTTAACGCATGCTAATTTAAGAATCACCATTACAAATTTTAAAAGCAATGAAAAAAAACATATAGACAAACTGTTAACCACAATAAAATAACTAAAACGACAACATGTCTCAGATGTTGTCTTCTGAGACACATTGTCTAAAATCGTCCAAATCGTAAAAGTACCAAAGTGAATAAACTACAGCATGCTGAGCTTGTATCAAAAACCAGACAGTGCTTTAACAGAAGTGCCCATCAGCAAAAAAAAAATCACTCTTTCTGTTATTGGTGTCGTGTCCACTGTACATAAATCCATGTTAGTCCAGCTTAGAACAACAGTGTTAAAATCCCCCTGCAGTCAGATGGCAGCAGACTGTGTGAAAAAAAAAAAAGACAGGGCATAAAATGGCAGATCGTTTTACGAGGATTTAATGTTTGAGAGTTGGCCATCAGGAGAGATTACATTGTAAGTAAATTGTGGCTTTCACAGCATTTATCCTGAGGCAAGCAGGTCTGATCTAGTTCAAGTCGCATCCAAATGGCCTTTCCATTGCCGTAGCTCTTCCAATATGAATGACTGTTATAGACGGTTTGCGTTATGATACTATTTTTAAAGAAAGCCGCTAGTTTCAGTTCAGCTAAGGGTATGTATTACTCAGAAGAACCTAGAATTATACACTCTCTTTTGCTTTTTCCGTGCGTCGGGATGAGGGAGTGTATTGTTGATGGTATCAGTGGCTGTCTTTAGCTGGGATCAGGATCAAGACCTGGGCGGTTTGTTTTCAGGACTCAAACATGAGAAGCTCAACAGTCTGGGGCTCGAATTTAAGCCTGTTGTCTAACCCTCTGATTCTTGATGATTCATCGGCCGCAGATGTGTTTATATATAAACTACCCGTCTTAGTTCATTTTAGTTCAAGTTGAAGCATGAAATGAGATGCGAATGGCTTGTTTTTGTTTTGTTTTGTTTTGTTTTGTGCCTAAAGTCAAATTAAATTAATTATATTTAGCTGGAAATATTATTTATTTATTTATTTATTTATTCATTCATTTTCTTTCTTTTTAATTTCATAATTTGGGGTAAAACTGCTTATCACAGATAAGCTGCATCTGCATAACATTTATTTTATATATAAGATCAGTATATTAAATATAAAAATAATAATAATACAAAAAAGGTAAATAATTTGTATTTATTGAATTGTTTTATTTGATAAATAGTTATAAATAAAATAATTACATAACATTGCATTTATTATTATTATTATTATTATTATAAATAATTGTAATTATTAAATAATTAAGTAAACAATTATTACAAATAATTTAGTATTGAATAAATTATAACATTTTATTATAATTCATAATAATGTTATTAAATGTTATTTAATGTTATATAAAATATGATATATTATTTCAGATTATATTATAATATTATATTTATATTATAATATATGATATTAATATAAAATATTAATACAAAATCTAAAATAAGTCCTGAAGTACTTTTATATAATTATTTTAATTATATACATTTACTGACAAATTAATGAAATTAAAATATCAATATATTATATTAATATAATATATATTAATACAAAATATAAAATAAATCATATGACGTATTCATATTTATTTAATATAATTATTTTGTTTATTATATACATTTGCTGACCAATTAATTTAATTAAAATATCAATATATATTAAATAATTTCAAGATCAAAATTAATAATATACTAATAAAGATTAAAATATTGTAAATAATTTATTATTATACTTATTTAACAGTTATGTTTATGTAAATGATGCTATATTACAAATAATTTAGTAGAAATAGCTTATAATATTTCATTATAATTAATAATAATTTAAAATAATGTTATATGTGTAATGATTAATAATATTAAATGTTAATATAAAATGCAAAATATAAAATAAGTCGTATCTGAAGTATTTATATTTATGTAAAATAATTTGTTGATAATATTACATTTATATTTATTACGTAATTATAAATATTACATATCTAATAAATATATGCAATATGATTAAATATGTCTAAACATTTTACAGTGTAAAAGTTAAAAAAAATGATATAATACATATTATATGTAATATACATATAATATAAAGCAACCTCCACTGAGATATAATAATAATAATAATAATAACAGGGCTACAAAAACTGGAAAAAAATGAATGTTTTATTTATTTTGTTTTATTTGAACATATGTGGAAAATATGCGTAAGTCATGATGATTGTGCAAAAACGACGCAAACATGAAACACCTAATTTTCTTTTGTTAAAAAAACGTATGATTAATATATATTATTTTAAAAGTTATTATGTTTAAAAGTGATATACATTTACATTTTGGGGTTGAAATGTGACAGACCCGTGTTTTAGTGAGATTTTCTGTTGTTTTGTGTTTGTTACATGTAAAACAGAAGCATCTTCACCGTAGACTCCCCTCATTCACTGATTCTGCTGACTGACATGTGCTTGCCATCTGTAGTTTGTCTACGTTCTGTAGCGTTTCTGCTTCCTGTATTTGGCCTAGAGGAAGCCCAGGGTCATGAGTGAGATTCTTATGCTGTTTATGTTCTATCAGCTGAGGAACGATATTAAATTCCAGTCTGTGGCAGCCGATTTCCAGCTGCAGGGCTTGAGATACTCCGAACAGCAGGAGGAGGAGACGGGAGGGACGCGAGCTACTCATCAGCAAAGCATTTCCTCTCTTTCTTTTTCTCTTTTCCTCTCTCGCTGTTTCTCCTTTACTCTCGCAGTCTCTCCGGAGCACTTCCTGTCATAGTCTGGCCACTTCCTGTTGCTGTAAACAGAGCCGCCGTCCAGGCGAATGCCTGACCCTTCCCAAATGACAGTTTTAGTCTGTACTTTTAATTTCTTGTAGTTTTGTGTTCGGTCAGTTGAATTTCTGAACAGGTTTTGAGAGCTTTACGCTTACATTTAGTTTGGAAAGCTTTACTTTAGTTCCTTCACACTTCTGTAAGGAGAAAGATGTTTGATAATAGTTCATTTAGTTAATGAAAGCGTTTGTTGTTGAATGAATGTCTGAGCGGTCTCATTTTATCTAGTGTTTGATAGATAAAGTAACACCAAGCCAACACTCAATCAAAGATACAGAAATTCCTTTGAGTGCTCAACATAGTCGATTTCAGAACGATTTTCATTTAATCGAAAAATCTAGTCATTATCCTTTGCACTTTTGTTTTCTAGCCAGAAGGGACGACGTTTTGGTGTCTGAGAGAGACTTTGTGACTGAAATGCAGAGGAATACATGCATTTGAGATGCAGGCTGGCTGATATCTGAGACGAGGAATCTGATTGGCTGTTGCTGTTCTGGAACTTAGCCAATCGGGCGTTTGCTTCGAGTGACTGAGAGACTGAAGTGTCAACTTGAGTTTCATTAATGCTGGACTGGTAAACAGTTTATTTTTGACTTTCTCATCAGGGACGCCCTGATACAGCCAGTGGAGTTTAAATGTCCAAAATTGTTCGACTGATGTGGATTTCTAAATGGCGGATACTGATAGTGACATGTAGAAGTGCAGATGGCCAATTTATTAGCTTTGTCACTTCTTGTTCTTGTTGCTGCATGATTTTGATGAGTCTTATAATTAAATAATTGTATCCTTTTTTGTGTGTCATTGTGGCTGTTAGCAAGGATAATTTACTCTTACAGATAATCTGCATTTGCATAATTATTATTTAGTAGATAAAGTATATTAGATATAAAAATGACAAATTACTGTGTTATTATTATGTGGTAAATAATGATATTACAGATAATTTAGTAATATTTATATTATTAAATATTAATATAATATATTGATACAAAATATAAAATAAATCATAACTTTAGAACTGATATTTAATATAATTATTTTGTTATATTCCATATAAACAATTCATTACAATAAAATATCATTATACATTATTAAAGATTACAGTTAATAATATATTACAGTAAAATATTAAAATAGTGTAATTTTATTTTGTAAAGTTATTGTACTTATATTGTTTGTGTTTAATAGTTATACATTTTAAATGTTTATATAAAATCTGAAATATTTTAAATAATTATCATAATTATTACAAAATTAATTGTATTTAATATCATTTTCCAAGTTATTGATATTTAATTTAAATACTTCAGTAATCATTTTATTATTAAAATATCAGTATCCGAGTATATTTTAATGTTACTATAAAATATGAATTAATATATTAACATCTTAGAATACTGTAAATCATTTTTGTAGAATTGTAAAAAAAAAATAATTATTGTACTTATATGTATGTATGTATGTAATGTAAATTATGCTAAATTCAAATTATGTAGTATGAAGTTATTATTGAAATAAATGATCAATATACATTTTAAATATTATAAAATATTAAAATATTATAAATAATTTATCATAATTATTAAAAAAATTAACTGTATTAAATATTATTGTTTTCCAAGTTATTTATATTTAATATAAATACTTAAGTAATCATTTTATAATTTAAAATATCAGTATAAATTTGAAATATGTTGCTACAAAATATGTAGTAATATATTAATATAAAATATTAGAATATTGTACAATTTTATTTGGTCAAATTGTAAATGATAAATGGTAATTTAATATCAATTTTATTATAAAATGTCAATATACATTTTAAATACTAATATAAAATATCAACATCATAATAATTATTTTTACACAATTATTTATTTAATACAATTATTTTCAGAGTTTATTTTATATAAATACATAATTTATAATTATTTTATATCAATAAAATATCAGTATTAGTATAATTGTTAAATGTGTTCCTATAAAATATGAAAAAAAAAATATTTTGTAAAATAATTGTATTAAATACAAACCATTTAGTAATATTGTATTAATATAAATTATTACAATAATATATTAACTATATATTCACAAGAACTAATAAGGTTGTTCTCAACCTAATAATATTTCATAGACATGCCAAAAGACACTATAAAACTCTATGTTATAAAATAGAAAGAAATTATTTTACTTTATTTGGTTCTTTATCACTGCATTAGACACCTGATATTTTCCTACCACAAATGGAGGTTGCATCATGAAACGGTGAGAAATATCTTCATGGTTGAGTGATGCAAGACCTGTGAAGTGAAAACTGCACCACCCCACTAGCCAAATATATACACATGAGAAAACACACACACATCCTGTGCTGCAGGTTTTATTTAATTTCAGGCCACATTTGGTGTGTAATGTAAAATATGATTCCATTGCACCATGAACATGTTAAATGATGAATGTGCTGGGACACTGGCTTCCTGTCAGCACTGGTCTCCAGAGTGTGTGTGTGTGTGTGTGTGTGTGTGTGTGTGTGTGTGTGTGTGCACCTGGTATTTATCACGTTATGGGGACCAAATGTCCCCACAAGGATAGTAATACCAGTAAATTTTGACCTTGTGGGGACATTTGTGAGGTCCCCATGAGGAAACAGGCTTATAAATCATGCAGAATGAGTTTTTTTGAGAAAGTAAAAGTGTGCACAGTCTCCTGTGAGGGCTAGGTTTAGGTGTAGGGTAGGTGTAGGGCGATAGAAAATACAGTTTGTACAGTATAAAAACCATTACGCCTATGGAATGTCCCCATAAAACATGTAAACCCAACACGTGTGTGTGTGTGTGTGTGTAATAATTAGGTTTGACTCCATGGTTTTGCTCTGGTTAGTCTCTGCAGGCTTTCTCCTCCCACCAAGGACTTCACTCTCTCCCAAACACATACACAAACTAGTGAAAAGTCAGAAAATGAATGATTATACGCTTGCTGAATCGCAGGAATCACATCCTGTAGGAGGTATCATGTCCAATTACAAGAATAAATATAGCCAGAAACAATACGAATACTCTGTATTGTGCATTTTGGATGGGTTGTGATTTCGCTTTACAAGCAAGCATTTCAGCTTTTCTGCTTCAAAATTTCACATTTATTCAGTGTGTTACTTGCAGCTTCTTTATAATTAATTGTGAAACTTGCTAGCAATTTACTAGTAAAAAGTTGTCCAGCATATGACTAGATTTTTGTTCCTCTGTGGACTAGATTGAAGTTGACAGAATTGAATTAGCCTGCTATATGTATAGCTTTTTAGCGTTAGTATGTGAAACAATAGTGACTTTAGGTAATTTTATTCGCAATATTGTCTCTGCCCTGAAAATAGTTGATCTGAAAGGTCAGTAGATGATGACATATGCTAATGCTCACTATGTTCAGATGCTGAAAATGCGATTTGCAAACTCCTGTTAAGGTCTGCATGATTTGTAAGAAGAAAATCTGTACCATATATGAATTATTTTATATGGTAAATAATTATTTGAAATCAAAATTTGGTAATATTTACATTATTAAATATTCATATAAAAAATGCCTTAGTGTAAAATATACAAATAAATATACATAATTTATTTAAAATAATAATAAAGTAATTTATATGTGTTGAATGTAATTATTTGCTAATTATATTAATTGTAATTATAAATGCTTCAGTAACTGATTATTTTTTTAAAATAAAATGTCAAAATAAAGAAATATTATAATGTTAAAGTCATATAATTATTTTATATTATTATATTATACTAAACATATAATGAAATTGTGGTTTATTTTATTTTATTTATTTATTTGTATTGTGATTTGCGAAGAAAAAACAGTATTTTAAAATAATTTAAAATAATTTAAAGAATTTATTTATATATATTTTTTTTGTTAGATCTTAAGTTATTCTTAATTTTTGCAAAAAAATTAGTAATTATATGTCAGTAATAATAGGTCGACCGATTTTCGGCCTGGCATTTTTATGGTTATCGGTCATTTTCAAAACGATTTGATGATAAAACAATTTAAAAGCATTTAATGACAGTTTTTGTCAGTAACGGGTTGAGCGATTATCAGCCTGGCTGATTATCGGTGCCGATATTTAAATTTTACCATTATCGGTATCAGCCATTTTCAAAAAGATTTGCTGCTAAAATAATTTAAAAGCGTTTAAAGAAAGTTTTTGTCACACCCCTTGGTTTTCTTAATTTTTGCAAAAATTTAATTATATATCAGTAACAGGGGTCGACCGCTTATCATCCTGGCTGATTTTTTTTGTTTGTTTTTTGTGTTTTTTTTTTGTTTTTTTTTATGGTTGTCAGTGTTGGTCATTTTCAAAAATTTGCCGATTAAAATAATTAAAAAATATTTAAAGTAAGTTTTTATCAGGTGGTCGACCAATTATCGGCACAGATATTAAGAATTTTCATGGTTCAAATCTTATTTGCTGATAAAATAATTTTAAAACATTTATATATCAGTAATAGGGGTTGACTGATTATCAGCACCAATATTAAGCATTGTTTCAATTTCAAAACTGATTTGCAGATAAAATCATTTAAAAGCATTTAAAGAGAGTTTTTGTCAGAGCCCTTGTTATTCTTAATTTAGTAATGGGGTCGAATAATTATCGACCTAGCTGATTATTGGCACTAATATTAAGTTATTTTAATGCTGATTAAAATAACCTAAAAACATTATATATATATATATATATATATATATATATATATATATATATATTGGTATCAGTAAATTTTTAAAACTGATCTGTGGATAAAATAATTTAAAAGCATTTAAAGAAAGTTTTTTTGTCAGATCCATTGTTATTCTTAATTTTTGGAAAAATGTTATTATATATCAGCAATAGGGGTAGACTGATTATCAGCACTAATAAAGCATTTTATGGTTATCGGTATTGGTCATTTTAAAAACTGATTTGCCGATAAAATGTAAAAGCATGTAAAGAGTTTTTGTCAGAGCCTATTGCATTTGTGTTATTCTTAATTTTGACATTAATTTTCATTTTTACACCAGACACACATATCGGTTGAAAATACTGGTTATCGGTCTACCTGATCTGTAATAATCGGTATCAGTATTGGCATCAGCTCTGAAAAACATATATCGGTCTACTCCTAATCAGTAAGGCTATGTTGCTACTACTTTTACTACTGCTACTACTCAGTAAAAAGATACTTCATATTGAAATATTTCAAATAATTTTTACATTTACATCTGTAAAATTACTATATTAATTAATTGCTTTACTTTCCAACATTTAACCATCAAACTTTTTTTGAAAGACTTCAAGGAGACCTTATTTTTTTTCTTTCCTTGACAAGCACTTCTCATTACAATTATAATAAGGTGTTTATCACATATCACGTTTCCAAATGCATTTGCATAAACACCTTATTATAGAGTGTTATCATAAACACTAATAATTATATTTAGAGTTCGTGCAGCGCTGCTTGTTTTAATTTACAATCTGAAGCATGAAACTGTTTGCATTTAGAGTATATTTTGGACCTAATGCTGAAACAAAAAATTTGAACAAATGATTTTTGGTATATTTACTGACAGCAACACAATAATCATTATATCTTCAGAACTGTTAGTGGCCGAAAGCATGACTTCTGCAGCGTTGCAGTCTACATCTTGTGACTGTTCTTTCTCCCTGAGGAACTGAACAAACCTAAAAAAGCACAATCGTCATCAGTTTCCACGCGCACACAATAGTGTTGCATTGTGTTTCATAATTAATGGGGACTCAGCACAAATTCAGTCCTTGTAATCCCCCTAAACGCCCCTGAAAGTCTCGTTGTCAGTCGGCGTGACTCCTGAGGTAAATCTTCACTGGCTTACGTTGAACGTGCTGGGCTTTCGGAGTGTTTGGTGGCGTTCGTGATGATGGACGGGCGTGAGCGAGTGTTCATTATTATGTAGAGCGGTTCTTGAGAGGAAGGCCCGACCTGAAGCAAAACAACACAGTTCATTTACAGAGGACTTCGTTTAAGCCTCGGCTAATCCAGACTTCCCAACAGAAATTAAATCTGGCATGGTTTTCTTCTGCCTTCGGAGAGGTACATTTGGGAGCACAATTCAGTGGCCTTGAATTGTTTCTTTTTGTGTATTCATGTATGCAAATGAAATTCTGAGTGTAATTGAAACAACAATATGATGTGTTCTCCCTTGACTCGCTGTGAACCAAAAATAAAATTGGTGCACATGCTTTGCCACAATAAGCCTGTTATAAAGTGCTTTTACTTGTGGCACATCGTCGCATTTGGCTTTTCTAATCGCATATATATGCAGTATTTTATTTATCTTTATCATTACGTTTATAGTTCTCGTCCTTGGTGTGAACAGGCCTTTAGTCAGAAAGATTTTTTTTCTTTCCATGGAATATGTTTGATAAAGAGGCTTGTAATGTCAGACTCATTTGCAGTAGCTGAACCTTGTCAGGTCGAATGACCTATTCACACAGAGACGATAAATGAAGTCGGTCATTTAATGGACTCCTGAAATTAACCTCTTATGGGCGCTTTGAAATATTATCTTCCACCCACACCCCCCTGCACTTTACCTGAGTAAACCTTTTGTTTTAGAGTCCCTGGTGAAGTATGGACTGGCGGGGCAGCGGAGGGAGAAATTGCTTTGTCCTCTGCCGAAGGGTCAAATATATACGAGGTGGTCATATTTACCAAGTGATGAGCTGCTGGCGGAAATCCCACTCGCCTTCTTCACCCAATTAGCTTGTCAAAGTAATATAGAACTCCTTCATATCATCATTGGAACCAATAATAAAATTTTATAACCACAGGCCGTAATGTGGCACGTTATCTCAGTTATTGCCCCAATGGCACGTTTTGGAAATGTAATTATAATAATTCAGTTGAAATGACAGGTGGTTTAACGCGGGCCGGAAGGATTGGTTTTATATGGATGTGGTAATGCCGCTCTGTTTGAATGAATTAATTCAGCCAAACACTGCGTTTTATCTGTATGAAGCTGTCTGAAGGACGATGATTAAGGAGGAGTGCTTGAATTTAAACTCGTGAGGTTTTCGCAGAGCTAACAATGTATCTAAGAGCATCTAAATTCCCTGGCCTCCAGCTTGAAGTGCTTTCCACTCATCTTCTGTGAGGTACGTGCCGCATCCGAGATAAGAGTTCTCATGTCTTATGGGACACCCGAGAGTCGTGGATTACCCGTGTTTCATGTTGTCGGCGGATGGTTTAAAACATCTCGCTGGCTGAGTATTACGGGGATGTTGCTATATGGGAATAGTGAGGTTTTGTTTCCGATTCCAGGTCCATTAACAGTTCTTGGAGTACTTTCGGGGAAGTGTTGAGTGTTGTTTTGCACTGCATTATGCCATTCTGTCAATGCTTGTGGAAAATGCGTGTTTTAGAACTGCTAATGGAACCAAAATCTTTTGTGTCGCATAATTACTAATGTTTGTGTGTTACGGGGATTGCAAGGTTCAGTTTCTGATTCTGATCCCATTATTTTCAGAAAGTATTGAGTGTTGTTTACTATTTTGTTCCATCCATGTCTTTGGTATTTATTTTTTAAACAAGATATAAAAGTTGCCTTTTTATTACCAAAAAGATGCAAAATTGCTTATATTTGTGGGTTAAAGGGTAAGTTCAACCAAAAATGAAAATTCTGTCATTAATTACTCACCCTTATGTCTATCCAAACCCGTAAGACCTTCGTTCATCTTCGGAACACAAATGAAGATATTTCTGATGAAATCTGAGAGCAGTGTTGCCAAGCCCGCGGTTTTCCCACAGAATTGGGCTACTTTAACCGTTTTTTCATGTCCGCAGGCTGAAGCGACCCCAGTAGTGTGATATTTAGCCCCTGGAATGCCAATTTTACCAGGGAAACTCAATTTTACCCCCCACTGAAAATCATTTGGGCTAGTTTTGTGTAGCAATTGGGAGGGTTTTGTTGTTAAAACCTGGCAACCCTGTACGAGAGCTTTTGACCTTGCATAGAGAGTAATATGAAGTTACGAAAATACTTTTGTGCACAAAAAAATTGACTTTTTTCAACAATTTCTTTTATTTTAATGATGTCCTTACTACCTTTCTGGTTCTTGAACTTGTCAGTTGCATTGCTGTCTATGCAGGGTCAGAAAGCTCTCGGATTTTATCAAAAATATCTTAATTTGTGTTCCGAAAATTAACGAAGGTCTTGCAGGTTTGGAGCGATATATGGGTGAGTAATTAATGACAGAATTTTCATTTTTAGGTGAACTACACCTTTAAGGTTCTATTTCTGATTTTAGTCCTACTAAGGGTTCTTGCAATGCAAAACAACACTAAATACACTAAACATTTTTTTTAAAATGTTAAAACATTGCATTTTTGTAACCAAAAAGTTGCGTAATTGCTAATGTTTCTATTTAAACATATTTTGGTTTTACCACTTTGTGAAATATGTCAAGGGGCGGTCACATTAGCAGCATTTCACTGAAATTTTGTGAGCCAAAAAGGCATAACTTTAAATCACTTTCAAACCACATTTAAAAATGAGCGAAATCTGCGTAGGGAATTTTTTTTTCCTCCCTTGCATGACACCTCAAATGTGTGGATTTCTATTTAAATGACTGGATATTGCCTACAAAATTTTGTCAAACAAAAAAAAGTGACTGCACCTTCCAACCACAGTTCATTATGCATTGCATTCTCAGAATTGCCACAAGGGGTGCTGTAGCAGAAATTTGCTAGTTTCAAGCATTTGAAGAGAATCTTGCAAAGCAAGTTAGCTAAACTAAGCATGTTATAGCTAGCTACTTGAATAACATTACATCTTGTTAAAGGAGAAGTCCACTTCCACAACAAAAATTTACAGATAATGTACTCACCCCCTCGTCATCCAAGATGTTCATGTCTTTCTTTCTTCAGAAGTAAAGAAATTGTTTTTGAGGAAAACATTTCAGCATTTTTCTCCATATAGTGGACTTCTATGGTGCCCCAAGTTTGAACTTCCAAAATGCAGTTTAAATGCAGCTTCAAACAATCCCAAATGTGGTTGTAAATGATCCCAGCCAAGAAAGAAGGGTCTTATCTAGCAAAATGATCAGTTATTTTCATAAAAATAATACAATTTCTATACTTTTTAATGTCAAATGCTTGTCTAGTCTTGCTCTGCCTGAACTCTGTTTTTTCCGGTTCATGACAGTTAGGGTATGTTGAAAAACTCCCATCTCATGTTCTCAACTTCAAAATCGTCCTATATCACTGTTTTACCTTTTTTGTTAAGGGTCTTTGATCTTCTTTGCATGTTCACTTTGCAAAGACTGGGTCGGTACTTCTGCAGCGATGTAGGATGATTTTGAAAAGATTTTTGAAGTTGAGGGAGAAAATACGATTGGAGTTTTTCCCCACAAGTAAGTTTTTTTCATAAGGTCAGGTAGGTACTGAGGTCTGTTACCACCCAAGAACGTAAAAGCATGTTTGATGATACTTACACTTACAAGCTGAGTATAAAGTTGACAGATCAATGTCTAAATAGCTTTATCACTAGAGGCTGTAAAAATAGACACTAAAGAAAAGGGGATAGGGGGATACAAAAGGATTATGGGAAGGAGACACTCATCTTCAGTCTTTGGAGTGCCCCAGGTGCTGTTATCAGAAACCATGATTACATCCTTGTCAGACCTCTAGGTTTCAAATCCATCAATCGCTCTTCCTCTGCCTTCTAATACCACCATCGACACATCCAGCCGTGGCAGTGATGGTTTCATAGAGTATAAAATGAGACCTTTTTTGGTTTCATTTGTAGGTTAGAAGAATCGTAGACCTTGAAAGCACTTTTTCAGAGAAAGAGCTGATAGAAACAAGGGCGGTCAGCACTATAATTTTACAACTCTTTTTTTTTTTTTTTTTTTTTTTTTTTTAAGTAATGCACTTTCTCTAACTTCCGATGGCCTGAATTATGAATAAAATAAAAGCGTGAGGGAGGATTTTGCAGAGTTGGACTAAAGGGAGCGGAGCCAAGTGCTATTGCTGACCTACTTCAGCATCTATTAAATGTAGTTAAAAAGAAACAGACATTTAAAAAAGAATAAATCCACAAGTCTTTTGTTGTGAAAGGCTTTTAAAACATACATGGCAAAGATGCTTACCTCCTTTTGCAGGGTTCATCAAGCCTTTAAGTAGCAGACATGAAAGGTCCTTCCAAGGCCTTTGTGTTTTTTTCATCTTTCACACAACTTTCTAAAAATTTTCCCCAACAAAACATATAGCTTTTCTGTGCAGAGACACCCCCAAACCTCATTTATGGCATCCACTGGTAAATTGCTGTGTAGAAATTAAATTATTATCAGCTGCTCTGAGTTACTTGGCCCTTTGGTCTTGTTTGATGTTCGTTTCATGCTTCTGTGATTATTTAGTCTAACTAATTATAGCTTGTTTTACATCTCTGTGTTGTTTTGCATGTCTGTCACGTCAAGAGCAGATTAATAGCGCTCATCGTCTCAGACAGAAGTTGAGGCAATCATGCATGGAAATTGAGTCTGTTTCCTCCTCCCCCCAAAGCCAAACTGTTGCTTACCTTAAGAGAGCATAAATCATAACAGAAAAAATAGCACCTCTAATCCACAACAAGGTACAAAAATTGAGCATTTTATATAGCGCTACAGGAGTTTGCAAAAAAGTTTGTGCTGCTTTTTTCTAAACGGAACCATGCTGACAACAAAAAGTAATGTATTCAGTTTTAGGATGGTATTTATTCATGTTCATCACCCAGCGGGTGTTTTAATTTGTTTAATTGATGGAACCCCTGCTGCACCGTATGCATGTGATTTTTAGTTCAAGGTGTCCTTTGATATGCTTTGATATCTTTCTTTTAGTACGCGGCAAATCAAAAGCTCTACCCGTGATAGAAGACAGTTTCATCCAGATATCAAGTCTAAAATTTAGGAGCAGATTTTACATTGTTGTTGTTTCCAGCAGGGAGAGCAACCTTTTATTTATTGCATTTATTCATTTGGTAAATGACAATTTTATTACTTTGTTTGTGTTAGTGTGACTTTCAGTCTAAAAGTAAATTGTGCACACTGTGTACCGAGATTGATCCATAAAGCCTTATGCAGCTTTAAAGCTACAGAAGTAAATTATAGTACATTCCACTTGAACAATATTCAAGATGGGAAAAGAGGGATTAGCGACATTAGCTGAAAAGAAATGTTGTCTCGGTAATGCAGCAAGGCATTAAAGTTTGATAAAAGACTTTTGTTGTTGTTTGGAGCAACATGCGCAAGAAGACCAGGAATGTGCATTAAGTAAATTGTGTACATTTTGATTTCTGGCTAGCTTTATGTTCTGTTAGCAGTGAGGTATCACTAAGAGGTTTTCTGGGAGATTAAGAAACATAAAAGTTGAAGTGAAGGTCAAAGATTGAACACATATTGTCATTTCAAGAGATGAAAGCACCTGCTGAATGTGTCCTATTGATTGTAGTAACTGCTGCAGGATTTTCTGTAATTCCTTTGACATATATATATATTCCTTGAGTTAAACCATGTTGTGACAGAACCGAATGTTATGAAAAAAAGAGACATTCAGAATTCACCAGCATCTGGAAACAGCTTTTTCTCAACTTCTAAACCAGTTCCTGACTTAACTTCTAAATAGTCAACAATATGCAAACCTCTTCCAGAGTAATCAACTTTAAAGATCTCTTAATCTCATGCAGTACATTTGAGTTACATCTTGTCCCAGTTGTCCCTTCAGCTATACCACACTAATCTCTAGCTACAATCTCTCTGAAGAGTTTTGCCTTAATGATCCAATAATCTGATTGCAGTGTGTCTCATTATTCTCCGAGCATCAAGTGTTTGTCCTGCCACACAAAGCTAATCAAGTTTGTCCCTGTCCTTTTTGTTTTCCCAGCAGGAAAAAATGGAAAATTGCCCGTGTTTGATTGTCAAGTTTGGAGCAATGGTGAAATGAGTAACCAATGCAAGATGGCAGCCCACAGGATCAGAGTAACCAACAACAACAATGTGCTCCCTAGATGTAAATCAGAGGGCACTCTTATCGACCTTGATGAGGGAGTGACTGAGGCGAGTCTCATAGATGTCAAAGGTCAGTTTATTGTATTGCAGAACTTTAGATTTGGTTGTGCCCTATACATTACGAATCAGTCATTCTAATAAATATGTTTATCTCTACAGTGCCTTCTCCCAGTGCCTTGCGTTTGGCCCCCTCAACGTCGTTTGGAACTGCACGGGAAGTGGTTGCCATAAAGGATTACTGTCCATCCAGTTTTACCACGCTAAAGTTCTCCAAAGGTGATCATCTCTATGTGCTGGACACGTCTGGTGGGGAATGGTGGTACGCCCACAACAACCGAGAAATGGGATACATCCCTTCGACGTACGTCCAGCCGATCAACTACAGGAACTCATCTCTAAGTGACAGTGGGATGATTGACAATCTTGGGGACTGCTCGGAGGAGGGAGCAAAAGAGCTGGACCTTCTGGGGGAGTGGACTGGAGTGTCGCTGAAGCCCTCCCTGCCTTATGACAATAACAACCCCTTCTCCATGCTCTGCTCAACCAACCCATTCCTAAATGGGTCCATGGATGATGTTCTTGATCAGAACAGCAATGAGAAGGTGAACCAGTGCAACAGCATGGATTTGCTTTTCTTTGACTTGCCTTCAGCCCCCATCTCCACCACCATCAACACGAAAGGGTACAGCAATAGTGTCTTTGATGGAACATCCACCAGCACTGATTTTGAAGCCTTGCAGATGCTTCGTAAGGACAATCCTTTTTTTCGAAGCAAGAGATCTTATAGTTTATCAGAGTTATCTATCTTACAGTCTCAGTCGAATCCTCCATTGCCTTCATCAGGGTTTTTCACAGGGCTTAAAGCTCCCTCACCGGAGCAGTTTCAGAACAGAGAGGACTTTAGGACAGCATGGCTAAACCACCGAAAGTTGGCACGATCTTGCCATGACCTTGAATCCCTTGGGCAGAACCCAGGCTGGGGTCAAACTCAACCAGTGGAGACCAACATTGTCTGCAAGTTGGACAGCTGTGGAGGGGCAGTCCAGCTCCCAGATACGAATATCAGTATTCATGTTCCTGAAGGCCATGTTGCAGTGGGAGACACTCAGCAAATCTCTATGAAGGCTCTACTAGATCCTCCCTTGGAGCTAAACAATGACAGATGCTCGACTGTCAGTCCAGTGATTGAAATCAAACTGAGCAACATGGAGATAAAATCATTCATTACCTTAGAGATGAAGGTATCCGTTGCAACTAAGACAGAAAGTCAAATGGCGGAGGTTTTGTGTGTAAGAAGTGATTGCAAAGAAGGTCCTTATTCTCCTGTTCCACAAGCTTACATTTATGGTGATACAATTCAGGTTCAGCTGGACAACTTGGAGCCCTGCATGTATGTAGCAGTTATTGTCCAGACCCAACATGTTTCCTTCAATTCAACTGTCTGGGATCATATGATGAAGAAGGTTACACTGGGTCTCTATGGGCCCAAGCATATTCATCCATCTTTTAAGACTGTGGTGGCCATTTTTGGCCATGACTGTGCCCCCAAGACTTTACTAGTTAGCGAAGTTGGGAAACAAGCAAAGTCTGCCCCTCCAGTTGCCCTACAACTGTGGGGGAAGCACCAATTTGTCCTTGGGAGACCTCAGGACTTGCAGATAGGCATGTACTCCAACATGTCAAATTATGAGGTCAAGGCAAATGATCAGGCTAGGGTTGTTCGTGGGTTTCAGATCAAACTAGGCAAGGTGAGTCGGCTCATCTACATAATTACGTCTCGGAATGCAGATGAGATTTCTGACTTCACGTTACGCGTCCAGGTAAAAGATGATCAGGATTGCATCCTTGCACAATTTTGTGTTCAGACACCACAGCCGCCGCCTAAAACCGGGATGCGGAACAACGGCCAGAGGCGGTTCCTAAAGAAAAAGGAAGTTGACAAAATAATTTTGTCTCCTCTTGCCATCACCACCAAATACCCACAGTTTCAGGAGCGGTGCATTACCAACTTGAAATTTGGCAAACTGATCAAAACAGTTATAAGGCAGACCAAGAATCAGTACTTGCTGGAATATAAAAAAGGCGATATTATCGCCTTGCTTAGTGAGGAGAAGATCAAACTCAAAGGACAACTATGGACCAAAGAGTGGTACATTGGATACTATCAGGGAAAGATTGGGCTTGTACATGTAAAAAATGTGCTTGTCTTGGGAAAGGTCAAGCCTATTTACTTCTGTGGGCCAGACCTTACAACCACAATGCTAATGGAACAAATCCTGAAGCCCTGCAAGTTTCTCACTTACATTTACGCCTCTGCGAGGACAATACTTATGGAAAATCTGGGAAACTGGCGAGCATTTGCTGATGCTCTAGGCTATGTGAATCTTCCTTTGACATATTTCTGCAGAGCAGAGCTTGATAGTGAACCTGAGAGGGTTGCCTCAGTGCTGGAGAAGCTAAAGGAAGATTGCCTCAACATGGAGACCAAGGAGAAAAAGTCTTTTCAGAAGGAACTGATGATGGTAAGCTTCTCTGTCTGTGTGTGTGTGTGTGTGTGTTGGTTTGTCTGAAGTGCACAGTTTGAAAATATTGTGGTTATGTTTGCTTTCTGAATGCAGTAGATGTCCGCCCTAAATGGGTAGCTATTAGAAATTTGTCCACAAAGTATTTGATTTAAACCCGTTTTTATGCAGTCCTGCTTATCTTCATTTCCTCTTATTAATGCCTGGGGCTAATTCTGATGAGAGTGCACTTAGCTGCTCTCTGCTGCCCTTCTTATCTGTACAGCTGTGGAAACCTGCAAGTACAGCAGCCGGGACCCTGCTTGGCTCGCTCAAATTCTGACTGAAAGAAAGATTGCGCTTGTATTAGTTTTTTATCACTGGGCACAGGATGTCCAGGGCTGGTAATGTACAAGCTGCCTCTGTCTAATCTACACAATGTCCAGCAATATATACTCTTTGGTGTCCTTAAAAGATTATTTCATCTAAAAATGAAAACTCTGTCATCGTTTACTCACCCCTTTTGCTTATGTTGTTCCAAACCTTTATGGCTTTCTCAAATGTGAACTTAAATTTTGCTCTGGTCCTCACACAAAGGTATTGTGTGGCTTCATAAGACTTATGGGAATCTTTTATGATATGAAAAGCCCTATCCCTTTAGTTTTATTATATTGATTGGAATAACTTGAATGGGTGGTTTGGATGAAGTACTCTACCACACTTGTGTTGCCAAATGCAATATTAGGAAAGAACACTAGTGTCGGAACAGCATAGCGGAGAATGTTGGTAGTGTAGCCATTTCTTCCTAACATATTCTTTCTACCAGCATTGACCGATATCACATTTATAAGTAAACAGGTTAGCACCCCACTTCTGTCAGCTCAGGGCTTACGGATCTAAAGAGACGGTGCATAGAGAAAGATATGTGTTATCACTTGTTCAGTGTGGATAGCAAGAGAGAGGAAGGATGATGTAATTCCAGCCTTATCTTTAGAAAAGCGTTAGCTTTAGCATCTTATCTTGGATAAACAATACAAATGTGAAAATGCTGGGTGTTTTTAAAGGTCCGAATGGGGATTCTGCCTATTTCCTGACCTCAGTGTTGAAGTGATGTATCCCTGACCGGAATCGTTGTTTGATCTTTCCTTCCACAACACGCAGAGCTTTTGTTAAATTTAAATTATTCAAGACTTGAGTGGGTGGTAAGCGTCTGTTACAGGGCGTAACACCTCAGCAATCGTTCTCATCTCTTTCACAGTGTATCTGTGTATTTCTCCTTGCTGAGAGGGAGCTTCATCATTGTTTCCCCACCGTGCTTCAAGTGCTGACACATTCATCAAGTGGAGATGAGGCTATTATTCCCAAGGCCTGACGTCACAGGACAGCCGGTTGTCTTTTGTGGGAGCGAATCGATTTTGAAATTGCAGTCTGTAGTCCCTGATGGACACACGGCCTATTCCGGCCTCGCTCTTGCTATTATTTAGCGATTTGTCTTTTTGAGTTTGGTAATTGCACCCAATGCTTCTGAGCCTGGTGACATTTTGAGTTGTGCAGACAATGAGATGGAAGAAATTTTGCTCAGCGTTAAGTCTGACAGGCTAGCTATTAAGCTTAGCGTAGCAATTTATAGGCCTTTCAAGCTAATACCCATCTGTATTGTGATTTAACAATCTTGCATGCTGTCTCAGTCTCTTCATTTATGGTTAGCATTCCACACGCAAATGTGCTTAGCCTAAATCCATAAATGTATGACTTTTCCTATTAAGCCAAGTTTTATCAATTCATAAATGGCAGCTTGCCACCTTTACTCAGCAAGTGGTGCCTTTTCAAAGCTTGTGCTAGGTGGCTGGCTAGGCATTCTGGAAGCTTCCAAAGACTGAAAAAACTTGGCAGCTGCCTCAGCCATATCTAAACACTTCTAAAATAAAACCAAACAGCATGGTGGCACTCCAAGGCCATCAGGCTAGAAAAGAAAACAAGCTAAACCGAGCCATTTTAATGTGCTTGGTTTAAATATTTGCAGTGGGCTGAATTGGGGTTATCGCCAGCTAACAGCGAGCCACCTTTTTTGGATTCGGTGCAGCTTCTTTTGTGTAAATGTCACTACAGTCACTATAGCTAAAGCTTTCATTGTAAGATAACTTATTTGTATTTGTTTGTGCTAAAATAACTGGAGAACTATAATCTCTGGCCATTTCTAAACTTGATTAGGTGTATTTTATCTAAATGTGCTGACAGTTTTGTCTCGCCGTCTGGCCGTCTCCGTCCCTAAGGGTTAAATAATGCATTTATAAGAGTTTTCCAACAGATTTTGCCTGAGGACTGTCTGAGCCCTGACATTTTTTCTCAAATAGCCATGGTGTGGTGGGACACATTTTACATGCTCCTTTAGAAATCAATGTGAAACATGACCTTCACCTCTCCCTGCCCTCTGGTAGCATGGCTAAAATTAGATTATTTTTCTGTGGCTCTTCAACTATAACCGCAACACTTTGACTCATTTTACAGTCATTACTGTAAGTGGACATAGTGTATTGACACGTTATGTGGCTGCCACTGTGTTCAGCGGTATCGTTTAGCTCTGTTGAGTTTCAAAGGGAAAAGCTGACACTTCTCACTCTCTCTCTCACCTACTTGCATTCTAATTTGCATACTATCTATTATAAATAGTATGCAAGATTAGCATTTGTAAATGATAGTATGTTAAAATGGTATTGGCAAGGAGCCCAAAAGGTATGGTAGTTCAAGTAAATAGTTGATGTGCACATGCTTGGATGCCTTTTTTTAGCCTTACAATTCCTTGCGCAACCAAAGAGCGAGCTTGTGAACTTCAAAGTGAGAAATAATGATTTTTAAAGCTAGATTAAATAAAGCTGGATGATAGAAAGTTTACATATGAACAGAAGCTGTGTAAGAATTTATATATACACTCATTTCTAGCATGATTTGATCATTAGCATCTAGCTAAAATGTGTATTTCCTAACTTAAGTAATAATAAAAATTAGAGTTAGAGATTAGACAAATGTTAGAAGTTTTAGCTAGATGCTACATGCTCGAAATGTGGCAGTTGAATTTGTTGCTGATGCTTAAACATCAGTGTTAGCGTTTAGCTAATATAAATGTATGTCAAAATACTAGCATACTAGCTTGAGTTGCTTGCTGTACCTACTTTTAATGCTGCATATAAGTATGCATTTTCAGTCTCATAGCTCAAATGTGCAATTAGCATTCATCATACTAACCTTTTCAGAGCCATGTCTCAAGACTTTGACTTATGCTAACCGCAACCCTGTATGAACGACTTGAAATCAGTTGGAAATATTGCTAAAATTCATCACTGTGTTATCAAGACCTTCCCCAATAAATAACTTTTTGCAACTGAGATTAAGCCAGTTTTGTCGACAGAAGTCATTCATTTCCTACAGTTACTTTTTTTCTGTCTGCACAGTGAGTTGTGACAGCAGACATTTGCTGTCAATTTATTTCCTTAACCCTCCAGACAACAAGCTACGTTTACCTCACGGCTCTCAGTCAGGGCTGTCTGATCCGGGTGTCTTGTGGTGCCAACGGTGGATTTTGGCAGGTCTAATTTATCTGATGATGGGGGAAATCAGGTAATGGGAGGATGCCAAGGGAGGCCAGGGTAAATCCAGCAGCTATGATAGATGCCGTGATAGATCACTTGGTAATTGAACGTTTGAGATATCATCCCATCATTCCCTGAAATGAAAGTAAATGGGAGGGAGCCAGCTGGACCCAGAAGCTGAAATGCAAACACGGAAGGATTATATTTTGGAATTATTGACTTCAAAATTCAGTAACACTTTTTAGAATAATAAATGTTTTTTAATTGTTACTTCATGTTAACTAATGTTGGAACCGTATTGAAAAATGTTACCCAAATTTGGATTGGATACAATCCAAAATCTGAGATTACTAGTAAAAAAGATTATTTTGTTTTGTTTTTTTGTTTGTTTCTTTGTTTGTTTGTTTTTTTCTGATGTAATTCAGATCTATTCATTATACTATGGAAGCATGTTAAAATAAAAAAAAGTTGCGACTTTTTATCTTATAATTCTGACTTTACGAACTCACGATTCTGACTTTTTCTCAGAATTGAGATATAATCTTTTTTCTGAGAATTGCAACTTTCTCAGAAGTGTGAGGTTATTTCTCAGAATTACGAGTTTATATCTCGCAGTTCTAGCTTTATTTCTGAGAACTGCGACTTTTGAATGGTGAGTTTATTTCTCAAAACTACGAGTTTAGATCTCACAATTCTGGCTTTATTTCGGAGAATTGCAACTTTCTCAGAATTGCAAGTTTATTCCTCAGAATTACGAGCTTATATCTCGCAACTCTTACTTTATTTTGGAGAATTGTGACTTTCTCAGAATTGCGAGTTTATTTCTCAGAATTAAGACTTTCTCAGAATTGCAAGTTTATTCCTCTTAATTAGGAGTTTATATTTCGTAATTCTGACTTTATTTCTCAGAATTGCAAGCTTATTTCTCAGAATTACAAGTTTCTCAGAATTGCAAGTTTATTTCTCTGAACTACAAGTTCATATCTTGCAATTCTGGCTTTATTTCTGGGCATTGTGATTTTTGAATTGCAAGTTTATTTCTCAGAATTCTGAGTTTATATCTCGCAATTCTGGCTGTATTTTTGAGAATTGCGACTTTCTCAGAATTGTAAGTTTATTTCTCAGAGTTACAGGTTTATCTCTTGTAATTCAAAGTCGCAGTTCTCAGAAATAAAATCAGAATTGTGACTTTCTCAGAATTAAAAGGTTATTATTAAAAGTTTATAAGTTTATATCTCGCAATTCTGGCTTTGTTTTGGCGACTTTTTTTTCATCATAAAAAACAATTCTCTCTGTATTTTATTTTGCTATAGCGACAGCTGGGTGTTTTTGTCCATATAAGGGATTTCCTGGAAATTCATTTATTTTATACTTTGAGTATCGCTTATGGAATTTATGCGCAAGGGCGCCCTCTAGTGCCGAGTATGAATGGGGAAAAAAAAAAAAAACTCTTAACGCTCCATATGGACTTTCTCAGAATTGTGAGTTTATTTCTCAGAATTGCGAATTTATATTTCACAATTCTGATTTTATTTCTGAGAATTGTGACTTTCTTAGAATTACGAGTTTATTTCTTCTCTGAACTACAAGTTCATATCTCACAATTCTGGCTTTATTTCTGAGAATTGTGATTTTCTCAGAATTGCAAGTTTATTTCTTCGAATTACGAGTTTATATCTCACAATTCTGACTTTATTGCTGAGAATTGCAACTTTTGAATTGTGAGTTTATTTCTCAGAATTACGAATTATATTTCACAATTCCGACTTTATTTCTGAGAATTGTGACTTTCTCAGAATTGCAAGTTTATTTCTCAGAATTGCGAGTTTATATCTGTAAACTCGGAATTGTAGGAAAAAATTGAGAATAATGAGATAGAAAGTCACATTTACCTTTTTTTATTTATTATTCAGTGGTGGAATGGGCTTCTTCCATACGTTACAGATTATATTGTTTGCAAAATTGCTAAAGCATTTTGAATTCGATTTTTAACATGGTCTTAGACTTTTTCTCGTCTTGCCTTAACAATTTTGCTTGACTGCCATGGTCATGATTTACTTTTTTTATTATGCGCAAAAAATATTTCCTTTTATGTTCCAGAAAAGAAAGTAAGTCATACAGAAAGACATTAAAGATGAGTAAGTGATGAATTATCATTTTTTGGTTAAACAATTCCTGTAATATGTTGGCCAGAATCCTGAACAAATCTGATATTATACATTCCCACGCACTAGAAAAAAGCCTTTCAACTAGAAAATAAAAACTCGGCTCATTATTCTTGTCACTAGAGAGATAGAAAATCCTTGCCGGGTTCGTTTTATGCAGTTTTACAACTAAGAAAGAAAATCTTTCGTCTTCCTCCCACTCATCTGCTTGGCTTCCCCCCCCTACTGTTTCTTTTCTTTCCATCTTTTTTGCTTCGCCTCTCTCTCTAAACTACCGAAACGCAGGAAGCCACAGCAGGCATCTAAACTGTAGAAAACGAGATGCCACCATTCCGAAGCTCACAGGTCAATTTCATCTGTCCATCACTTCCATCAGGTTGTCTCCGGGGAAAGTGGACGATATTGTGCCGAGGGCGAGCGGCACGGCAATCCCATTTGAGAGCATGTCTCTTATTCTCAACCGCTCAGCCGCTATTCCGACACCCTTAATGGGTTTTTCTTAGTGATTGGAACATTCCTGTAAAACCTGAAATTGGTTTCAATGCCACTTTCAGGTCTAAAACCCTGAGGACCAGTTTGTTGCTTTATAGTAAGTTTCACTTTGAACTTAAAAGCTACTTCAGTTGATGTGGTGTTTTCATTCATGAAACTAAACCAGAGGTTTACATCTTATCAGATGTAATTTGTGATTAAATCTGACAGAACGAGTCTCTGAGAAGTTCAGCCAAGTCATTGAGGCTTTTAAAGTGAGTTAGAGTTAGCAAACATGGCTAAATATGTTTGCATTAGCATGCTAGCATACTTTTCATGAGGTGTAGAGCACTGTAGCATTCCAGTGTTAATCCATATCCAGTCATAGACATTGTTGTTTGCATAGAAGTGCATTATGGGTAAATGTTCATTTAAGTATGTGTAGTATGTGACTAAATAGACTAAAATGCTAACATTTTTACTGTAGCGCAGTGTCAAAGTAAAGTTATGAAAATAACTACATATTTTTATTCCAAACTATAGTGTCGATTCTCATTTATTTTCATCATAAAAAACAATTCTCTCTGTATTTTATTTTGCTATAGCGACAGCTGGGTGTTTTTGTCCATATAAGGGATTTCCTGGAAATTCATTGATTTTATACTTTGAGTATCGCTTATGGAATTTATGCGCAAGGGCGCCCTCTAGTGCCGAGTATGAATGGGAAAAAAAAAAAAAAACTCTTAACGCTCCATATGGATTATTATGTGTCATATTGTATATGTACTATTCATTTTCAAATATGGTCAATACTGGTATATCGAGACACTCCTAGTTCATAGGCATGTGAGGTTTCTGTATGTATATAATACACATACTATTTTATGAATTAAAATGTGACCCTGGACCACAAAACCAGTGTTAAGTCACTGGGGTATATTTGTAGCAATAGCCAAAAATACATTGTATGGGTCAAAATTATTGATTTTTCTTTTATGGCAAAAATCATTAGGAAATTAAGTAAAGATCATGTTCCATTAAGATAATTTGTAAAATTCCTACTGTAAATGTATGAAAACCTAATTTTTGGTAAGTAATATACATTGTTAAGAACATTATTTGGAGAACTTTAAAGGTGATTTTCTCAATAATTTGATTTTTTTTTTTTTTTGCACCCTCAGATACCTGATTTTTAAATAGTTGTATCTCAGCCAAATATTGTCCTATCCTAACAAACTATACATCATTGAAAGCTTATTTATTCAGCTTTCATATGATGTATAAATCTCAATTTTGAAAAAATGACCCTTACGACTGGTTTTTTGATCCATGGTCACATATGTGAATTATATATATACTAGTCTGTTATGTAGTTGAAAGGCTGTATAATTTTATTTTTTTTTTTTACATGTATACAGATTTTCTTTTATCTAGCTTTCATTTTTGTATATATTATGAACCTTTGAATTTTCCCTCAGATATTTACCTACATAACGACACCATTCCAAATCCAATCATCTCCCCATTTGTATATATATTTGCTAGTAACATGCTAATCATACTAGAAACATTCTAGTACCTTGCTAATTTAGCAACATGCTAAAAATGCTAACAACATGCTGGAAACATGTTAATCATGATAAATGCATGCTAACATACTGCTAATCATGCTACAAACATGCTAGTAACTTGCTAATTATGCTAGAAATATGATAGCCACAGGCTAATCACACTAGAAACATGCTAGCAGCATGTTAGTGAGATGCTAATCATGTTAAAACATGCTAGTAACATGTCAATCATGTTAGATACATGCTAACAAACTGCTAATCATGCTAGAAACATGCTATCAGCATGCTAGTGACATACTAATCATGTTAAAAATATGTTTGTAACTTGCTAATCATGCTAAAAATATGCTAGCAACAGGCTAATTAGGCTAGAAACAACATGTTAATCATGTTAGAAACATGTTAGAAACATGCTAGCAACATAATAATAATGCTAACAACGTGCTAGAAACATACTAATCATGTTAGATGCATGCTAACAAACTGCTAATCATGCTAGAAACCTGTTTGTAACTTGTTAATCATGCTAAAAATATGTTAGCAACAGACTAATTAGGTTAACAACATGTTAGAAACATGTTATCAGCATGCTAGTGGCATGCTAATCATGCTAGAAACATGATCATAACGTGCTAATCATGCTAAAAATATACTAGCAACAGGTTAATTAGGCTAGAAACGTGTTAACAACATGTTAATCATACTAGAAACATGCAAGCAAAATGTTAATAATGCTAGCAACATGTTAGAAACATGCTAATCATGCTTGAAATATGTTAGCCACAAGCTAATTAGGCTAGAAACGTGCTAACAACATGCAAGAAACATGTTATCAGCATGCTAGTGACATGCTAATCATGTTAAAAACATGCTAGCAACATGCTAATCATGCTAACAACATGTTAGTAACGTCCTAATCATGTTAGAAAAATGCTAGCAATATGCTAGTAACATGCCATGCTAGTAACATGCTAAACACTTGCTATCTATCTATCTATCTATCTACCTGACAGACTTTAAGCTTTAAAACTACTTCAGACTGAAAACCATCAAACTTTTAAAACTTTTGAAAACTTGTTCAAACTTTCTGATCAGGCTTTCTCAAGCCAACTTATAGTTTGTCTTGACAAACTTTTTAATCTAGTTTATTTTGTAGTTGAAAAGTTGTATAATATGTTATTTCATTTTGTAAGTGTATACAGATTTTCTTTTTTCTAGCTCTCGTTTCTTTGTATTTATGAACCTTTGAATTTCACCTCAGACATTTACCTACATAACGACACCATTCCAAATCCAGTCATCTCCCCGTTTGTATATTGAAGCATCTCGATGAGCTTGGCAGCTGAACTCTGATGTTATGAGAGTTGTTTGCCTTTGATAACACCGCGGTAGCGGCTGCTAGACAGTTTATTCAGATGTCGCCCTGCACAGATGGTTAAGTTTACATAGAGCTCTGAGATTTGCTCAATTCCAAACAGTATCGTTCGTTCTAGCCTCATTAAAGCGGTTGCATTCCGAACAGGTGGCCCCCTGGCCTCCGGAATGTTCCGTGTTTTAATTCCGGAACATTCCTTTGTGATGGATAGGCGCAAGAATTCTGATCATGCCTGAGGTCCCATTCCTTCACGATTCATCATTTTCTTTATTAACCAGGTAATTCGGGAGTCCGATTGGATACGGCCAAAACGCTCCAGTCGTGCACCGGTAGGGACTTTACATTCCTGTGAGTCTGGAATCTGTATAGGTATTCTGGTGAGGCGATGTTCAGCATTTTTCGAGTCAGATTTTAATCAAAAAGATGGATAGGAAGCCATTCATGCTTTAGCAGACATCTTATTGAATTTGCATGTTCATTTTTTCCCAAGTTCTCATACAAAAACATCCAATCAATTATGTTTTTATGTGACTTCTTTTAGGTCTGACTACTCTATGAGTGGATACTCTTTATGGTCTTGCCAGTAAAACAAACAGTGTAGACTGAAACGTCGTTCCCATTGTTTATGGAGTTTTCAGAAAGGCTTACAAAGATGAAAAAGCTCAGGAAGTGAATGCATAAATGTAAGTTTATTCAGAGAGCGCCAGTTCACCAAGCCATCTCTGGAAATAGACTCTTGACCCTGAGCTGGCTAGACGCATTCAAACAGTAAATAAAGCATCCATTTTAGAGCCAATTCTTTCTGACTTGCAGTAAAAAACCCCTGGAGACTCATTTGTCGAGGGAATTGATATTAATTGTTCTTTGACAAGGGAAAAGTAGTAAATAGTTCCTACAGTTCTTCGCATTACTGTTCAGATCCGGTCCTGTGTGGTCCAGCTCTTCATAGCACAATTGTTATTCTTATGAGCCAGTTTGTGAATTAAAACACAACGATTCCTGAAGGAATGACTCTTATGAGGCTATTCTTTTTAATTAATCTTTTTGGTCTCAAACTGTAGTTTGATTCCCAAAATAATGACTCTTTTGATCCGGATCTTTTTAGTGAATCAAAACATACAATGTAGCGAACACTGTAAAAAACAATTTGTTGAGTGAACTTAAAATAATGTGTAACCTGGCTGTCTTAAAATTTTAAGTTCAGTCAACTCAAAAAAAAAGTTTATTCAACTTGAAATGTTAAATTATACTAAGTGACAACTTAGATATTTGTGTTGAATCAACTTAAAATTTTAAGGCAGCTGGGTTACTTACCCATCTGTTAAGTTTAGCAAACACAAATATCTAAGTTGTTACTTAGTACAACTTAACATTTCAAGTTGACTAAACTTATTTTAGTTGACTGAACTTAAAATTTTAAGGCAGCAGGGTAACAAATTATTTTAAGCTGACTCAACAAATTGTGTTTTTTATTTTTTACAGTGAATGGCACTTTTTAACCGGTTGTTTTTGGTGACTAAAAACAAACCACACAACTGGTGTAGTCTAAAGAAATGACTCGTATGAAACTATTCTTTTTACCGAATCAAAGACATAATTTGCCACCACTGTAGTTTGATTCACAAAATAATAGCTCTTTTGATCTGGATCTTTTTAGTAAGTTAAAGCATATAACAAACAACATAGTCAGATTTCCAAGTGAATCCCTCTCATGATCCGGTTCTTTTTAGTGAACCAAAATCATAACAAGGATAACCAATATAGCTGAACAAATGATTCTTATGTAACAGTTATTTTTAACCAATTCAACTCTTGTAGGTGGTGTAGGCTTTTATGAGATGGTCATTTTAGAGAATCAAAGACACATAGAGCAATCAATGAAAATAAGTTCTTTAAAGAATGATTCGTATGAACCATTTTTCAGTGAATCAAAAATTTAAAGCACGACCAGTGTAGTCTGATTCCTGAGTAAACGATTCTTATGAACCATAGCGAATCAAAAATGTACAGTTTAGTCCTATAAACTGATTCTTTTTTTAAATGAATTAAAAGCATGAAAACTATTCCCAAAGCAATCCTTCTTTTGAACCAGATCTTTTTAATGCATCAAAATATACAGTATAGCATAAACAATGTAGTCCTTATAACCGGAACTGGTGTGGTCCAAAGAAATGATTCTTTTTTTTAGAAAATATAAAAGACATAAAGTGCGACTAGTGTAGTTAAATTAGCTAACGAATTACTCTCATGAACCAAACTAGTGACTCCTTTGAACTGATCGATTTTAGTGAATCTAAACAAAAAGCACAACTGGTGTAGTCTGATTTCAAAAGGAATGACTTTTATGATGTGATAATGTCTAGAGAATCTAATGTCTTTTTTTTTGTGAGTCAAAAACATAAAGCACAACCAGTGTAGTCTGATTCCTGAATAAATTAATCAGAAACACCATTCCCAAACTAATGATTCTTTGAACCAGATCTTTTTAGTGAATCAAAACATACAGTATAGCCAAAGGGATGATTCTTTTTTGTGAATCAAAGACACATAGTGTCCCCGGTGTAAATTCCTCTTATGAACCAAACTAATGACTCCTTTGAACTGATTTTAGTGAATCAAAACAAAAAGCACAACTGTTGTAGTTTGACTCCAGAAGTAATGAGATACAAAGACACATGAAGTGACCACTGAAAATTAATTCTTATGAACCTTTTTTTTTGTAAATCAAAATGACCAGTGTAGTGTGATTCCTGAATAAATGAGTCTTATGAACCAGTTCTTTTAGCAAACTGAAAATATACAGTTTAGCCCTATGTGTTCATTCTATTTTTTAATGAATGGAAAACGACACCACATATATTCCCAAACCAATGATTCTTTTGAATCAGTTCTTTTTAGTGAATCGAAAAGCACAACTGGTGTAGTCAAATTCCTGAAGGATTGGCTCTTATGAGGCGATTCTTTTTAGCGAATCAAAGACATAAAGTGATTGGTGTAGTTAAATTCCTTAACTCTTATGAATCAGTCATTTTTTGAAGAAATAGTATCAGAACGGCCAATGTAGTCTGATTCCTGAACAAATGATTCTTATGGAATTATTATTTTTAGCAAATTAGAAACAAACAGTGCTACCCAAGTAGCCTGATTCGTGATTGAGTTACTGTAATGAGCTAGTTATTTTTAGTGATTCAAAACAAAGTACTGTGTGGTCTGATTAGGAGTAAATGACTCTTCGGTTCATTTTAGTGAATCGAAAAATACAGTCCTTCGATTTGAAGCAATTGGAACGGTTTACAATATATGTTGTAGAGGTGACATAAATACAAATATATATTTGAGAACTTTGCAAGTAATTATCTGAACGACTCATCAGTCATTGATTAAAGGCTATAGCTGGAGGTGCTGTTGGGAGCAGTAATGCAATGCTGTACATTTCTTGCAAACATTTATGTGAGGTGAGACTTCCAACAATAATAAATAACAAAGCCATTTGGCAAGAAATAAAATTACCCGGGGCTGTTCGGCTGAACGCATTTTTCCCTCTAATGACTGTGACATTTTGCCATCTCATCCCAAATGTCAGGACTCAGCAGACCTCTTGGGTGCTTTCAACAAGAGTCTTCTCTTGGCTGAGAATGCAGCGAGGGCCTGGAACATCAGGCGTGGATTGGCCCACAATCAAATTAAAGCGTGCTGAAAGAAAGAGAGAGAGAAAGAAAGATTGAGAAAAGCTCAGAAAAAAGGAATAGATGGAAATTGCTTTTCCAGGAAGGCATTACCGCATTCATACAAAAGATTTGCATCCTGTGGTGACAGATACTGTCACAGTATATATGCAGCTGCCATCACAAGAAAATAAATATATATATATATACCCTTGCAATTCTGTCAGAAAATGCAACCCTTATCTTAGAATATTGTTGCAGTTGCAAATGTTTTAGTACTCACGTGTTTATTTTTTTGTTTGCATTAGAACAACACAAAAAAACTAAGAAAAAAGGCAAATCTGATACAATTCCACACAGAACCCAAAAAATGCACTGGACAAAAGTATTGACACCCTTAACTTAATATTTGGTAGCACCCCCTTTGGAAAAAATAACTGAAATCAGTTGCCTTCTGTAACCATGAATGAGTTTCTTACACTTCTCTACTGGAATATTGGACCACTCTTCTTTTGCAAACTGCTCCGGGTCATTCAGATTTGAAGGATGCCTTCTCCCAACTGCTGTTTTGCAATCTCTCCACAGGTGTTCCATGGGATTCAGATCTGGAGTCATTGCTGGCCATTTCAGAACGTTCCAGTGCTTTGTTTGTAACATTTCTGAGTGCTTTTTGAAGTGTGTTTCGGGTCATTGTCCTGCTGGTGGAGACGCAGCTTTCTGACACTGGCCACTATGTTGCGCCCCAAAATTCTTTGGTAATCATCAGATTTCATGATACCGTTCACACAGTCAAGGCATCCAGTGCCAGAAGCAGCAAAGCAACCCCAAAACATCTTTGAACCTCCACCACTGAGTTATTTTCTTTGAAGAGCTCATTTCTTTTTCTGTAAACAGTGCCATGATGTCGTTTACCAAAAAGCTCTACTTTTGTCTCATCTGACCACAGTACGTTCTCCCAGAAGGATTGTGGTTTTGTCACAAGTTTTGGCAAACTCCATTCTTGCTTTTTTATGCCTTTGTGTCAGCAGTGGTGTCCTCCTGGGTCTCCTACCATAGCGTCCCTTTTCATTCAGATTGTCCATGTTTTTCCATTTTTTTACTCTCAAATCCACAGACAACTCTTTACACTTCTTTCTTTTCTCCATGCTCAGTGTGACACACAACACAAAGATTGAGTCAACTTTTCTCCATTTTAACTGGTTGCAAGTGTGATACCTATATTGCCCACACCTTGCCACAGGTGTGTCTAAATACAAATTACAGGAGCATCACATGCTTGAAAAGCAATTACTTCTTACAAATTTGACAAGGTGCCAATAATTTTGCCCAGTCCTTTTTTTGAGTTCTGTGTGAAATTTGATCAAGTTTGACTTTTCGTCTCAAAAAACAAAAACAGTAAGCATGTGAATACCAAAACATTTGCAAATGGAACAATTTTCTAAGAGAAGTGTTGCATTTTCTGACAGAATTGCAAGGGTGCCAATATGTTTGGCCATGACTGTATGCATTTATGAGTGTGTGTACTGCATTTTATTATTTTAATTAATTTAATTATCTTAATTTTTTATATACATGGATTTATTATTTTTTTTTAATTTATTTAAATTATGGTAAATTATATATATAAATTATATATATTTCTAATAGAATTTCTAATATATGTTTATATATATATTTTAATATATATATATATTTACTTTATAAAACTTTATAAATCCTGTGCTTCTGTTGGCATTTTCTTAGCTTTTTTCCTCAGACTAAAGTACCTGTCATTTACATTTAGATTTACAGAAGCTTTCTGAGCTTGTGGTAAAGAATATTTATGCGTTCTTTAAACAAAAGAATCCTTAATGCTGCAGGGGAATTAATCAGAAGTCGCCTCACAGCTATATCACGCTTTTGAAGCAATGCTTCTCTTTCCCGGAAGTTTCCACCTCCCTCGTCTCACATATAAATGTACGGTGTCTCATAATGCAATGAAAAGGAAGTCATTGACTTTATTTACCCAACAGGGAGACTGTTCTTGTGATTGTATCCATCTTATCATATGGCTGAAGTTCTCCCGCGGCTCTAGTTGTGCTTTTCTTTCCTCTCTTCCCTTCTTCGGCATCAGGCATGAAGGAGAACGGGGATTACCGCTCCATTCTTCCAGACCCCAGGGGTCCCTGCTCATTCCAAACATGGCTGTGTTTGTGTGTGTGTGGCAGGAAACCGGGTCGGTCGGATCCTTTGAAGGGTTCAGTCACTCATCCGTGGAGGCCGCAGAGCAAAGACTACAAATTCCTGACCTTGCATTTTTTTTAGCTTATCCATTCTTACTTTATGACTGGATGTATTGTTGTTCTCCTGGCACACCTGGACATTTAGTTTAAAACACATTTGACTGGACATCAATCAGATTTCACTCCTGAGGGAGGTTAGATCACGTTCTATAGTGTGTGTGCTGAAAGGTTTTAATTTAAGATGTTTTGCATGAAAATATGTGGTCCTTTATATCAAATTATTTATATATTTAAAAAAAATTATATATATGTATAATATAAAACATTATTAAACGTTAATAAAATTAATATATTTATTGTTTGCACAGAAAAATTCAATAATATTGTTTAAAACTTTGGGGTCAGAAAGAAAGAAAGAAAGAAAGAATACTTTTATTCTGCAAAGAGATTGTGGAAGCTTGTTTCCACCACTGTTTAAAAAAAAAAAAAGGTAATTGCGACTTTATCTCACAATTTTGACATTTTTTTCCCTCAGAATTGCATGATATAAACTGAAAAGATAAAAATTATCACAATTCTGCCTTTTTTTTGACTCTTAAATTTTTTCCTCAAAATTTCCTCAAACTTTTTTTTGTGAGATATAAACCCGCATTTGCGAGTTATTAAGTCATAACAGTGGGGCATAAACGTGCAATTCTGAGCAATAAAGTCAGAGTTGTGAGATCAGTTTGAGATAACTTTATTTCTTACCATTTTTTCTCGCAATTCTTGACCTTTTTTTTTTTTTTTTCCCTTTTTTGACTTTTTTTCTCCAAATTGTGAAATATAAACTCACAATTAAGAGTTATAAACTGGCAGTAGTGAGAGATAAAGTCAGAATTGGGTGATATAAACTCTAATACAATATAAATTTTATAAATTCTGAGAAATTATGTCAGAATTACTAGATAAAAACTTTTTTGACTTTTTTTTCTCAGAACCCTCAACCCGCAAATTTCTCAAACCCGCATTTGTGAGTTATCAAGTCAGAATAGTGGGACATAAACTTGCAATTCTGAGAAAGGAAGTCAGAAATATCAGATAAAAATGTGAAATTCTTTTTTTCCTCAAAATTCTGGCTCAAAATTGTGAGATATAAACTCGCAATTGCGAATTATAGTCAGAATAGTGCGCTGTAAACTGGTAATTGTGAGAAATAAAGTCAGAATTGTGAGATACAAACTCGCAGTTGTGAGAAATAAAGTCAGAGTTATGAGATAAAATTGAGAAATTTTTTCTCCCTTTTTTGACTTTTTTTCTCCAAATTGTGAAATATAAACTCACAATTAAGAGTTATAAACTGGCAGTTATGAGAGATAAAGTCAGAATTTGGAAATATAAACTCAAAATTCAAAAAATTATGTAAGAATTACTAGATGATAACTCACAATTCAGACCCCCACATTCTGATTTTTTTTTTTCCAGAATTGTGAGATATAAAGTCAGCATAGCGGAATATAAACTGGCAACTGTGAGAAACAACTTTTTTTGACTTTTTTTCTCAGAATTGTGAGATATAAACTTGCAATTGTGAGTTATAAAGTCAGAATAGTGGGACAAACTCGTAATTGCAAGAAATAAAGTCAGAATTACGAGATAAATTCAGAGTTTGTATCACGCAGTTCTAAGAAAAAGGTCAGAATTGTGAGATGGGAACTCGCAATTGCGAGTAAAAAAAAAAATGAATTGTGAGATAAAAATTCGCAACTACCTTTTTATTTTTTATTCAGTGGCGGAAACAGGCTTCCATATTAAATTGATCAGAAGTGACAGATCAAAAGAAATTTAGAATGTTACAAATATTTCTTTTGAACCTGCTATTCATCACAGAATCCTTAAAATCCAAATATATCCAAAATATTTAATACATTAAAAATACATGAAAGATATTAAATCTCACTTTCGCTGTTTGTTGTCGCATTGAAGGACATAAAAATGTTAAATTATTCATGGATGGCAAGTCTGGCATATGTGTAAAAATGGTTTCACATTATATAGCATTTCACACATTTTTACAGTTCCATGGTAAATAACCTATCAGGCCTATTTGAGTTAATTCATTATTGTGTATTATGGTGCTAGAAAGATCTTCAGTCAAAATATCACCCTATAGAAACTAGCAATGCCCTAATAAAGCTGCTAATGAAGCTCTTTAATGAAGTCATTATGAAATATAATGAACATTTAATGCAGGGCCAGAGGGCAGCAGTAATATTAATGGTGTTGCTTGTGAAATATTATAAATGAAAAGAACGAAAACATTTAAGGTCAAGTGTGACTTCATAGATGGTTTAAATCCTTCTACAACATCAATTACTATGATTCTGGGATATTAAACTAATATTTTTATCTCTTACTTAGGCTCTTTTGAAGATCGATTGTCAGGGATTGGTGGCCCGACTCATAATGGACTTCGTGTTGCTGACGACGGCAGTGGAAGTGGCGCCTCGCTGGAGGGAACTCGCCGAAAAACTCGCCCACGTATCCAAGCAACAAATGGAGGCCTACGAAGCTCCACACAGAGACAAAACCGGGATGGTGGATAGTGAGGTGAGGACTTTAAACCTCCTTTTCAATTTAGAAGAGTACAGTTCACATTCATGAATTCGATCAAATGATGCAGTCTCCATTTATCTCCTTTCAGGCCATGTGGAAACCAGCCTACGACTTCCTGTTGACGTGGGCCGCTCAGATCGGCGACAGTTACCGCGACGTCATCCACGAACTGCACATGGGCCTGGACCGGATGAAGAATCCAATCACCAAACGCTGGAAACACCTCACCGGCACCCTTATCCTTGTCAATTGCCTCGACTTGCTTCGAAGCTCCGCCTTTAGCCCCGCCCCTCAGGATGATTTTGCCATTTAGCTCCGCCTCCTCACAATTCAGTTTCGACATCACCTCAGAAGACTGTGCTGGACATTTAAACGGATGTACACTTTTCTACGTCGCCGTCAGCTGTGAGTTTACCTCAATCCATTAGCCGTGAGGATTTCCTGTTCCCGCCCACGTCAATATAAGGGCATGCGGAAAGCCAATAAAGCCAAAACACAGAGTGTTTTAAGTGTAGCTATTTTTCGAGATTTCTGAAGGCATTTTTATCAGTTTTCTTCTTTGCGATATCTATATTTTTTATACCGGATGGCACAAAGGAAATTTTTACAATCACTTTGGCGTTTTTCAAGAACGATTTTTTTCAGAAAAAACAGCTTCTTCGTTCCTTACTCAAAGCGAAGGTCTATTTTTATCCATGTTTGTCTTGGTCTGGACGTTCTGTATTTCGTTGCCAAATGCTCAAGCCTTTTACATTTGTGATTTGTCGCTTTGGTTGCTTTGCACAAGAAGACGGATTAGTCTTACTAGAAACATGAAACACTACAAACTGGTTACATGAGAGGAAGGAGCATATGGTTTGTTAATGAGATGGTAAGTCCAGACTGTGGGCCATGTGCTTTATTCCATCAAGCTTTTGCAAAATTTGCGAAGTTTGCATTTGTGTGACCAGATATCACACCGTGTACTAGGTATTAAATTGCAGTGTTGCTTGCGTTTCAGTTGTGAGTCATTCATTCAACAAATGCAGTCAGATGAATAAATGAACAGATCATAGCGTGATTTTATTTATGACTATGATTTTCTTGTTCTGCATTTATGTTTTTTGTATCTACGATTTTCATTTTCAGACTTTTATGTTCTTGTCTTTTTGTTTGTTTGTTTGTTTGTTTGTTTTAAAAAATAATAATCATTTCTTTTACGTCCTGTACATGTCAAGGAGATTTAGTGCTGTTTTTTGAAATGGCATTTAGGGAAAAAGTGAATGTATGTATTTATATATTCTGTGATTTTACATTTCTGTCACATTCATAACTTTTTTTTTTTCGTGCTAGTGTATAATTCACAAATTGTCTTAGTTGCAGCCAAATGTTTAGCAAGAAAACAAATGAAACATGCTGTCCCATGTTGTTCCCATGGATTCAATAAAGCAGCTGTAAATTTAAAGAATGTTGTTGTTAGATTTGCCAGTCCTCTCTTTATTGTGTGAATTTCTCAAAATTGCGACTTCAAGTCATTTCTTAATTCTTATTGCAGCTATTAAAGTGATAGTTCACCCAAAAATTCTGTCATTAATTACTCACCCTCATGTCGTTCCAAACCCGTAAGACCTTTGTTCATCTTCAGAACACAAATTAAGATATTTTTGATGAAATCCAAAAACTTTCTGACCCTGCATAGACAGCAACGCAACTGACACTTTCAAGGCCCAGAAAGGTAGTAAGGACATCGATAAGGTAGTCCATGTGACATCAGTGGTTCAACCGTAATGTTATAAATCTACGTGAATACTTCTTGTGTGCAAAGAAAACAAAAATAACGACTTTATTCAACAATTTCTTCATGCGTTGTGGTACTGTCATAGATTGACACAAAACAGAACAAATTTTTTAAGTAAGTCGTTATTTTTTATTTTTTGCACACAAAAAGTATTCTCGTAGTTTCATAAAATTTCAGCTTAATCACTGCTGTCCCATGGGCTATTTTAATGATTTCCTTACTACCTTTTTGGGCCTTGAACGTGTCAGTTGCATTGCTGTCTATGCAGCATCAGAAAGCTTTCAGATTTCATCAAAAATATCATAATTTGTGTTCCAAAGATGAACGAATGGGTTTAGAACAACATGAGGGTGAGTGATTAACCTATTTGATGTTACTGCAACTGTTGTTTGTGAAAACGACGATATATCACAACTGTGAATTCGTTTTCTGTTATTGTTACTATTTCTAATAATTTCGACAGCATGTCCCACAACTGTCATTTTGTGTTCTGCAACTCTCACAATTGGGACTTTATTTCGCATTACTGCAAATAATGTTAATAAACACTAATTTAATTCTTACAATTGTGACTTTATATGTCACAATGTAACTTTAAAGTTTTTTTCAATTGCCATTTAATTGTTATTTTGAGGCCGGAAAGTGCTTACATAGTGATATACAGGTTAAAATGTTAGAATTTGCTAATCATCTAGTTAATGTTACTAACTCTGTCAAGCTTTTATAACAGCACTTATAAATCCAACCTGGTCTCATGATGAAAACGTACCTCTTGGAACTTTTTCACAAGATGCAAAATAGCACCATCATGCAAGTTTTGCGACATATTTGATGTGAAATGACCACTGGGTGGAGCTAAAAGAGTGGTCGTTTATGTGCGTTCGTCGGAACAGATGAACGTGCATATGGTACGTTTTATGTGATGTTGGTTTTGTATGTGTCACCTCAGTTCTGACTTAGCGTAAACCTGCACTAAACCTAAATCTACCCTATAGTATGATCTAAAGCAAATGTGATGTAAAAACGCAATCGCAAATATGCTGTTTTAGCTTGTTTTTTAGTCTCTCATTATTCAGCTCTTTCATCGTGAGTCATGATTTTCACAAGATTCGTACCCAAGGATTCCACATCCTAAGTCCAATTCCCACTGAGTTACCGAGCAAGCTTGTTACACCCGGAAAGCAAAACATATGGGGCTGTAATCATAACTGTGTACGAAAATGATAAATGCTTGCTGTTTTACCGCCTCTAGTGTTCATTTCTGTTGGAAACTGCAGTGATACGTACTTACTGGTATGTATTTCGTGTCTTGTGAAAAAGTGACCACAGGTACGCTTTTGTCATGAGACCAGGTAGCAGAAATCGTGACACAAATTGTGGCTTATATCACCAACTCCTAAGATATGATGAGCGCTTTAGTGTATAACTAGGATTGTTTGAGTTTTCATGCATTTAAAGAGTCTGTTTAGTGTGTGTGTGTGTATGTGTGTGTGTGAGAGAGAGATGAAAGTATTGGAGTCTTTGTTTCTGACCTCCACCCAGTCTGCGAGCTGCTTTCTGCATCCCTAAGCACTTCAATAGAGCTGACTGTGAAAAATCAATTTACACTATATTTAAATTGCTAAATTAATTACAAGCTTGCAGAAAGTCGAATGGACACTATAAAATCAAGACTGTTTTATTACAATCATAATTAAAGAAGAAAAGGATGATGACTGGAGTCAATGAAGACATAAATGCAGAGCAAACACATCAAATCACAGCAGCGAATGCTGGATCCTTTATGGAAAAAAAATGGGAAGATCCAGTCCTGGATGCTGATTGGTCAATACAGCATTCCAGCTGTGCTAAATTGCACAGCTATGATGCAAAACACCTGTTCGCAATAATGTCTGCAAGTGCAAATGAGAAATTTCAGTCTGTTCCTCACAGAAAGCTATCAGACGATATTTATAAATAAAGTAGGAGTCACTTATGGGACACTTTTATTGCGCACTCTTGAAGCTTGAAGTACTCAGTGACTATTTTTTAAAAGAGAGACTAAAATGGTATTTAAAAAAATGTCCTTTTGTCTTCCACGGAAGAACAGGAACATCATTCAGGAGCGACAAGTATGTGAGTAAATTGTATTTTTGCTTGAAAAATGGCTTTAAGCTTAGTTGAAATGCCAGGTGCAATGTGCACTTAATTTGCTTAATATTTTAATGAACATTTGTGCCCTTAATACTTGTGTTTTGTTGGATAGTTTTATAAATAATCAAAGCCAGGCAATTACTTTCGCGTTCTTAAAAATCATTAATTAGAAGTTGAATGCAGTAGATGAAGGAGAAGTGTTTTAAATTACTCAAATGAAAACAAATTAAGGGAACAACTGCAGCCCGAGCAGCTGGAGTCCCTGCAGTAAATATTTAGGTCTTTTCACAGGTGTCGAGGGCTCAGATGTGCTTGATTTCATTGTTTGCGATGTCTACAGTTATCCTGTCAAGTGTCAGTGACAAGATTTGTTACGGCTAGGAACAGAGCAAACTGACAAATATTCCCTTGAGTCCTGTTAATATTTTCCTTTCATCTTCATCGCACGTTCTTTGAAGCCAGAGGGCAATGTGTTTTCCTTATCTTACAAAAACCTGTCAAGAACATGTACAAGCCATATTTTACTCTGAAACTTATTTTGAGACCTCCATATATGAACTCGAACGTAAAGTAGGACACTTTTTGAAAACTAGAATATGAAATAAAATGTCCTTAAATGGCTGATGTGGGCATGTTTTCAAGAGATTAACTCAAAGCTGAGCTTCTATGAGAACGAAATGGCTTTTTTTAATGAATAAATGAACTGAGGAGTGATTTAAAGGTGTCTTCTATTGAAATATTAGGCTTTAAGTTTAGAAAAAGACGTTTGATCTGTTTTCTTCATCATCTAATGGCGTATTTTCATGTTGGTGGCTTCAAAGCGTGAGGACTCTCTGAGGACTAAAACTTCTCGAGATGCAAAGGAGGATGAGCCTGCAATGCTCTTCTTCGCTTTTTTATTTCACACTCTTTGCTTGTCACAGACCTCAGATCGTGACTGAAATTCAAGCGCAGATGCAAAACAAGTGGCAGAAATGATAAACTGTTGGATTAATTGAAATGGATCAACCAGCCAACCACATAAACACTCCCAATTTTTGTTTTCTTTCAAGCAAGACAAGCAAATGCCCCATTGTCTCTGAAATATATTCCCGTCATGAGACACTCTTCCTTTTAATAAGCTCGCATTCCTGCTAATGATCAGATGCATACGTCATTCTGATGACATAATTGTCTGTCACAGGCATCCATTGCACAATTAGGTTAATTAAATGTTCCGGTAATGCATTACGCATCACAATGGGCAGATGACACTGAGAGCTTGTGCGTATCCACGGCAATGTGGCAAGGCCACACAGTGGGATGCAGGGAAAAATTCCACATGGTTGCCAGGATACGGGTGAATGCTTGAGGGTGATTGGCTAAAGGGGTCATGGCTTTCTAAAGAATCTAAACAAAAAACGAATACACAGTGAAGGTCTCGAAATAATGTCTATCTGATTAGATTTGTGGTTTCAATGGTGTAAAATACAATATCTAAAGGGATGAGTTTTGCAATTGATTGGTCATGTGACTTCAAAATGGCAGGGAGTCTGAAATCATATACCAAGTAGGTACTACATTTGAGTTTGAACTTAATATACAACCAGTTCAAAAAGTATGTTTGATATATGGGTCATATGAACGAAATTCAGACATACTATCCGCCATGTTGATGTGGTCATGTTACCTACAGTGTCAGTTGCGTTGCTTCACTGCCATTCACAAATCCTTTCCCGTGGCCTCATGGGATTGTAAATTGTCCATCCAATGCACACTTAAGGATCGCATTGGAAGTAGTAGGACATCCAGGTACTTTTTGCCTACTACATAATAGAGAAATTTGATTTCCGATGCAATTCATGTAAAATAAATCTGCTTTTATTAGACTACTGATATGTTGCTGAAAAAAACAGCCTAGGCTGGTTTTAGCTGGTCATCCAGGCTTGTCTTAGCTGGTCAGCAGGCTGGTTTTAGAGGGGTTTTGGCCACTAACTTGGCTGGTCAGTCTGGGAGACCAGCTAGAACAACCAGCTAAAACCATCCTGACCAGCCTAGCCAGGCTGGGAGACCAGCTAAAACCAAAACCAGAACTTTAAAATCTTTAAGATGTGATGTTCAAAAGTGACATTTTAATGTATTTTAATGTGTCTTAAAGGAATAGTTCATACAAAAATGAAAATTCTGTCATTAATTACTCACCCTCATGTCGTTCCAAACCCATAAGACTTTTGTTCATCTTCAAAACTCATATTGAGATATATTTGATGATATCCAAAAGCTTTCTGACCCTGCAAAGACGGCAACATAACTGACACGTTTAAGTCCCACAAAGGTACTATGGACTTCGATAAAATAGTCCATGTGACATCAGTGGTTCAACCGTAATTTTATGAAGCTAAAAGAATATTTTTTTGTGCGCAAAGACAACAAAAATAACTTCTTTCTTCTATTCCGTGTCAGTTTTTGACACGTGTTCATGAAAGTATCACAACGTATGTGTGAACGTCCATCTCTCTTAGTTCATCATCTGTATATTCTGGTCCGAAAAGTAAGGCATCAGGTTAGGTTCAGGTTTGAGAAGAAATTGTTGAATAAAGTTTTTTTTTTTTTTTTTTTTTTTTTTTTTTTTTTTTCTTTTTTCTTTCTTTTCACCCAAAATGTATTCTCGCCGCTTCATAAAATTACAGTTGAACCACTGATGTCACATGGACTTTTAACATTTTAACGATATCCTTACTACCTTTCTGGACTATGAACATGGTAGTACCTTCTGTTAATGCAGGGTCAGAAAGCTCTCAGATTTCATTAAAAATATCTTAATTTCTGTTTTGAAGATGAACGAAGCTGATGAGACATGAGGGTGAGTAATTAATGACAGAATTTTCATTTTTGTTTGAACCATTTGTGTGTTAAACGTTTGTTTGTTTGTTTGTTTGTTTGTTTTTTAAATTAGGGAGAAAATTGCAAAGATCCATGCTAGTAGCCTATGCTAAAGTCACACCTTTTGAACTTTTGAACTTATGTTTGGCTCATAATTTCAACACGTAGGAAACCTGAAACATATTTCCCCCAGTATAATCGCTTTTCTACACCTTTAATGCGCTGTCTCTATGACAACAACTATCTACACGCATACACACAGCTGCTTGTCAGCAGTTTGTGAGGAGTAACGGTTTCTTTTTAAAGGACAAAAGCGCGCGCGCGCGAACACACACACTCGTTCACACACAGCCCGAGGTAGGGGACGAATTTAAATTTCCTTTCTCCGAGTTGAATACCCAGCATCCTGTGAGTCATTAACACCCGTGTGTCTCATAGCAGCAATGAAAGGTGAGTAAACAGCCTAGTTTAGAACCCAATCTTCCAGTAAAACAGCTGAAACGTCTCCTGAGGGAGCAGCCGATGAGAGCCGGGTCTTATTCATATTCCTGTTCGGACGGTTCAGTTACTATGAGGAAGCGCTGAAGGTGAATGATGTGCAGGTGGAAGAAACGGACTCTGAATAGAAAGTTAATATGAAAGAGAGAGTGAGAGAGCTCGACTTGCCCTTGCTGTAGAAGTAAAGCCCTTTAATTAACATCTCCTCATCCCGCAGAGTGCAGCGGACGGATAACAGTTAGAAGAATAAATCAATTGCTCCTTCTGCTGCTTCTCTTTGTGGGGATGAGCCCATCCTCTCAGTGAAAGGTGCAAACATTAACGATACAGCTTTAATGAAAACCAAACCAGTTACTTAAATTAAAGTACTCTGCAATATGATATAGGCTACTAGTGAAAATAAATATTTGATGATAATAATAAAGGGCAGCAACTCCTATCTATCTATCTATCTATCTATCTATCTATCTTTAAGATGATACATTATCATTAGACAAGCACCTTAAAGTCATTTTTTTGACTTTACATGCTAAAAATACCATGTTTGTTTTGCTAATTTGCCATGGTAATACCATATTTTTGTACTTGCACCATGATTCTTTGAAGTACTTTGTAAATGCTGTGGTACATTAATATGGTAAACATTCAAAACCATTGTGTTCCCATCTGATACGATCATTGTACCATGGTACTACCTACCACTGTGTCTTTTTTGTTACATAAAGTTATTCTTTCAGATGTTGAACATATTTTAACAATATTATACACTGAGTGATTGTGCACAAAGACCAGGGACATAAGAAAATAGATGAGGTCAATTTCGATTTATTGTTCTCTTTAAGAACTTTCTGTTCAGAAGAAAAGGTTCACATTTAACAGCTTTGACCTTTTCATAATCACAAATGTATTTCAGTGCTGTATCTCCCCTCAAGCATCTCCTCTCACTTTTCTGGCATCCTTTTGAATCTGAGCTCTTATCTTAAAAATCTGTGGCAGGCAAGCGACACTAACTCATTTCCAATTTCACGAGGTGTCCAGATCGTGCTTGCGGAGTTGGCCTGCCAAAGCTCATTTCCATAATTACACAGCACATGCAAACGCTTGGTGACAATGGTATGAAAAGAAATGCACCTGGAAAACTGCATCATTTCATGATGGGAAAACATCCTTTTGAGATGAAGGAAGATTATTCTTGCGCCCTAAGAATAATGCAATCAGGAGAAATCAAAATCTCCAGCTTCAAAACGTCTAACAAGCAAGATATCTATCTGGATTTGTTTTTATAAAATACATTGTCATCATGTTAATATACAGAACCTTATTGTAAAGAGTTAATACTTTTGACTAAGTCAATAAAACTGACTTATCAAATGCTTCTGATCAGATGAGCTTGTTGGCAGCTTCAGTGCTTAAAACTCCTTACTGAATTTTCTTAACACCATATGGAGAAAATTCATGCGAAAAATACTAGAAGCAAGGTTGCTGAGAAAGTGAGTTGTCGCTGTTACGCTCTATTGCAGCAACAAAGAATTCAGCCTGATCTCATTTGCTTTTAATTTGAGAAATACTCCCCAAGGTCAGGTCACAAGGCCGTCAGACTGGTGTAAAAAATAAAAAATAAAAAAAGATCCGTAATGGACTCCAGAATTTCTTTCAATTCCCTCAATCTGTATGAGATAAATGAACTCTCTTGTGCCCGCAGTTTGTCACTGGGACAACCCTTTAGGCCACTCACATATCGGCTGATTAAATATGTATTCCATGCTGTTTTTGGCTCCCGATGGGTTTTGGACTGATGTGACACACTTTGATTCATCAGACACTGTGGGGGGATAGCGCAGTGGAGTGTCCTGTCCTTCAGGGGATGTAGTTGTGACTTTGTGTGTAGAAATGATGTTTCACAGAGGTCTGAAGCCTGTCTGTGTCAGACAGAGACTGATATTTGTCTTTGATCACATGGAAATTGATTCTGAACAAAAGTTGACTTAAAAATTAGGCCATATTGAAATTTAGACCTTATCTCTGAAACTATTATGTAGTCACAGTTTGGCAAATAAGAAATTTATCATTACTAACCATCAAATGCAATATTATTTTAACCATGTCGTAGTAATTCAAAACTTTTAAATTTACATAAATTTTGGCAGCCATCGCTTTGATGTTTCCCTTTAAGTATTTTGTGTCAAACCTGATATATTACTTACAGAGTTAAAGTTTAGTATAAAAGTGATTAGATTTTTGCTTTAAAAAATATATATTCCTCTATAACTTCAGCTAATGAGCATGACCTGGCTGACGTAAATGTAAACATAATGGAATACTAATAAAGATTTGGATGGTTTGAACCATCCAAAATGTTTATGTGGTCAAAGGCTATACGAGATGTAGATGAGTTTGTTTCTTTATCAGAAAATATTCTGGAGATATTTTGCATTACATTGCTTATTCACCAATGGATCCTCTGCAGTGAATAGGTGCCGTCAGAATGAGAGTCCAAACAGACAGTGAAATCGCAATAATCCACTTCAAACCATTGCTTTCAACTAAAATACAATGTTCTTTATGTGTAATATTGCTTTTTCCAGTAAAAGTCAAATCCCCTGAATCAGGAGCGAAATATGCACAGATCAAGCACTGTTTACAAGGAAAAACAGTCCAAAAGAGTTCTAACCAAATAAGCTGGTGGGCAACAGCGCTATGTGCATATTTCTCTCCTGATTCAGTTGGGATGACTACTACTGGAGAAAGCAATATTATGGATAAAGGACTTAAATTTTAGTAGCAATGCTTTGAAGTCAAAAATACACTACCAGTCAAAAGTTTTTGAACAGTAGGATTTTTAATGTTTTTTGTTGTTGTTGTTTGTTTGTTTGTTTTTTTTTTTTTGTTTTTTTTTTAATTCTCTTCTGCTCACCAAGACTGCATTTTTTTTGATCCAAAACACAGTAAAAGCAGTAATATTGTGAAATATTTTTGCTATTTAAAATTGCTTTCAATTTGAATATATTTTAAAATGTAATTTATTCCTGTGATCAAAGCTAAATCTTCAGCATCATTACTCCATTACTGTTCAAGAAACATTTTTTTTATTCATATTTTTTTAGCAGTATTTAAAACAGCTTAGTATCCTTTTTTCAGGATTCTTTGATGAATGGAAAGATCCAAAGATCAACATTTATCTGGAAAAAAAAAACTTTTGTAACATTGTACATATACCATTCAAAAGCTTGGAGTCAGTAATATATATATTTTCTTTATTTAGCAAGGATGCTTTAAACTGATCAAAAGTGAAACCTGAAAAAAAAAATCTACTCAGATGTGTTCAACATTATTATTATTATTATTATTATTAATAATAATAATAATAATAATAATAATACATGTTTTTGAGCAGCAAATCACAATATTAGAATGATTTTTGAAGGTTCATGTGACTGGAGTAATGATGCTAAAAATTCAGCTTTGAAATCACAGAAATAAATAACATTTTAAAATACATTCAGATAGAAAAACAGTAATTTTAAAAGATAGATAGATAGATAGATAGATGATGGATGAATGGATAGATAAATGGATGGATAGATGAATAGATAATATTAGACAAAGTTATGTGGGATGGATGGATGGATAATGTTAGACAAATACGTTAGTAAAAATATTTCAAAATTGTATTTTTTTTGCTGTACTTTGGATCAAATAAATGCAGGCTTGGTGAGCAGAAAAGACTTCTTTAAAAAAACATTAAAAAACTTTGACTGATAGTGTATTTGGATTATTGTAATGTTTTTATCAGCTGTTTAGACTCTCATTCTGACGGCACCCATTCACTGTAAAGTATCCATTTGGTGAGCAAATGATGTAATGCTAAATTTCTCCAAAATATGTTCTGATGAAGAAACAAACTCATCTACAAACCGAATGGCCTGTGACCACATAAACATTTTGGATCAAATGGTCCAAACAGTCTTTATCAGTATTCCATTATGTTTACATTTATGTCAGCCAGGTCATGCTCATTAGCTAAAGTTATGGAGAAAAATATATACTTTTATCAAAAATCCATTCACTTTCATACTGATCTTCAATCCTGTAAGTATCATCTGACACAGTAAATTATTGAGATGGATTATTGTGATGTTTTTATCAGCTTTTTGGATTCTCATTCTGACGGCACCCATTCTCCAAATCTGTTTCAGATTTTTTTAAAGAAACAAACTCATCTATATCTTGGATAAGCAGTGTAAATTCTAAACAAATTTTTATTTTTGGATGAACTATACCTTTAACATGCAATTAAATGTCTGAAAACATTACATTCAGTTGCTAAATAAGTATATTCTTTCTGTAATAAGTACTCCAAGCATGCTAAAGTGTAATTTCTCACAAAGACAGAGAAACATGGCATTGTTTCCTGAGAAACACCCTGCCTCAGATTAGTGCTGCACCGTAGACGAAAATAGCAATTACTGATGAGGGTCCTCTTCCAGTTTTTGGCTTGATTCATTACAATTTGGCATTGGCAATTTAACATGTTACTTAAACCAAACTCTTATTCAGTCTCGACTTTTGGCGCTGTGTGTGCAGAAAATTAATTATGAAGTTAATCATGAAGCAGAGGGAAAATTAGCAAGCCCCAAGACACCAGGCTACAGTACAGTATTCTATTACAAAACAGATCCAGCTATTGATCCTGGATGTTCTCTGGTCAGTACAGCACTGGTGTGCTAAAATACATAATGTAGTGTCTTTACCTTCCTTTTCCGCATTATGTCTTTCAAAGCCATTTATCTGTATTCTCAATACACAACGACTTCAGAGGCCTTATTGCAAAAGTACGTGCGTTGAGTCACGTATGAAGTGCTTTATAACTTTCAGCACGTCACAAACAAACTTGATTCCATCTGTTTCAAAAGCAGAATAATGAGTTTCAGAGTGGTGAGGGGAAGACAGTGTCTCTGGTGTGTGCTTGCATCTGTTGTGAAAAACATGAGTTTCCTGCTTGGCCGAGCTTTGTGGATAACAGGTGGACCGTATTACACCTGAGTGAAAGAAAAAACGAGAGAGATTATCATGGTGTGAGAGAAAAGAGAGAAACATTGTAAGGATTGTAAACAAGACAAGCAATAAGATGTTTCTTGGATGTTTCTCCTAAAAATCCTGGAAACAGAAATGTAATTAAGCGCTATAAAATCACAAATTATAAAATTGTCCCCAGAAGCTGTATGTATTCAATAGAAAGTAAGCATAAGTTGTTTAAAAATCAACAGAACATTCAAAATACTTATTTTGAGGTATCAGTAACAGTATAAAAGATTATTTTTGCCTTTTTTGCTGTATAGAGATCTTATAAAGATTTTTCAAGAAAGTATTGGTCATGTTGATGCAGAATTAGAAAACTATGTATCAAATATAATACAACTTTATAGGGTTAAAATATAAGTAGCCTCGAATTAGCTTCGTTAGCATTGCTAGCATAAACAAATGAGATACAAAAGAAATATAATTTGATTCAACTGTGGTTCCAGAGGGTTGAGCACCCTGATCTGATGTAAGAACGCTGATCGTGTCTTGGTTGATCTTACAGCATCATCAAATACAAAATCGATGAGCCTCACGGGAGCAGAAACCAATTAGTAGCACATCCCATTCAGGCCTGTTGCTCGGTTACGCACCCTCTCTGCATATTAATGTGGCTCCTCATCTACCTGTTCCTCACGCAAGAGCTCTTGTGGGTAAAACAGAAAGGAGATGAGAAGATTCCACTGACAGCAAATATATATGTCAAAATGCATTAATGTAAGAGGCCCGTTCGCATTTGAGAGAGTAAGAGGATGTTTAACAGGAGAGAAATGTGAAATGGTAGGGTTTGTTTGCTTAGTTTTTCTGAGGAACCTCAAAGGAACTCCCTGAGGAGGTCCTGGTTTCCATAGTGAGCAAAGAACACGAGATGTTCTGAAGCAGCAGGAGTTTTATTAACCCTGAGGATTACGTCCCCCCTGGTGGCTATAAAGCTCTCAAATATTCAGCTTGAAATGTTTGTAAAATCCCAAATCCTTAGCTGTTTTAGTCTACCATGGAAAAAATTTGCTTTATTAAAGACTGTAAAAAGTTTTGTGATTTTAATAATTTATGATTAATGATTAATACCATCAAATTTATTTTAATTCAGTGAAATAGTCAAATACAATATTCAAATGTAAAAAAAAAAAATGATATTTAGTTATTACATCTAAACAATCCAGTTTAAAGGGATGGTTATGTTGGACAAATATGTTAGACAAAGTTATGTGAAATAGATAGATAGATAGATAGATGATGTTAGACAAATATGTTAGACGAAGTTAGATAGATAGATAGACAGACAGACAGATAGATAGATAGAGATAGATAGATAGACAGATGATTTTAGACAAATATGTTAGACAAAGATAGATAGACAGATAGATGATGTTAGACAAATATGTTAGACAAAGACAGACAGATAGACATAGATAGATAGATAGAT